>JAILXH010004021.1:0-11754 GCA_023558415.1 Piaractus mesopotamicus | reverse complement strand
TATATATATATATATATTATAAATAAATACATAAAATAAATGTATTGA
This sequence comes from Piaractus mesopotamicus, assembly GCA_023558415.1. Lineage (NCBI taxonomy): Eukaryota > Metazoa > Chordata > Actinopteri > Characiformes > Serrasalmidae > Piaractus > Piaractus mesopotamicus. The sequence continues at coordinate 11,706 of JAILXH010004021.1, read as the reverse complement.
TGAATGTCAGGGCTTCAAACCAGTAAATGGTGGGCTTGGAGGGCTCCTGGTTCAGCTTCTGGGAATTCACACTAGAAAGGATTAGGTTTAAGTAGCTTAATGTGGCTTAAGCACTAAACTCTAAAGTGAGCGATGTCTCTGTCTGACCCTTCCACAAGAAATTTGAAGATATCCAGGGCAGTGCAAGTATCAGTGGTTGTCCAGGGATTAGCCCAAAAGTTAATGTTGTATATAAAATAGAAATTTTAAAGGTGCAATATTTAGTTTTTTTGCTGAAAAATAAATATGTCAATAACTGTACAAAAATGATGTAATTGTAAAGGTATAATTACAATCTCATTCAGTCTAAGCATGCTGTTTGCAATACCTTTCACACATCTTTACAGAGATTTGAAATTAAAAACTGATAAAAAAGACAAAATTTGAAAAATATGAACATGATTTTTGGTGTGTGCACAGAGCTCACCCTTTCTCTTGGACCCTTTTACTGCACAGCCATCACTGAGACGGTTCTATCCTCTTTCTTCTCTTGCATCTGTGTCACATTTCTGACTGTTTATATTTGCAATTTTGTATTTCATTAGAAAGGAATGAAAATAAAAGCAGTCTCAAACTTTTGGACTTTACTGTATGTTGAGAACTCAGTTTTTTCTCCTCTTCTAAACTCTTAGAAATGGTATTGATTAGTTCTCGCTGGTGTTAGACCCCCAATGGCGCCTAGTTCATCAAGTTCATCAAGCACTGATGATAACTTCACACATGTCATTGGCTAAATTAGTTTATTAGTCTTGCTCACCAGCTAGCTTAACTTTGTAGTTAGCACTAGGTTGTGCAGACAAATAACATACTGTGCACATACTGAACCACCCAGAATAATATGTACAGTAAAGCATGTCTTTCATTCCAGGGAAGATTCCAGTGCATTTAGTAGTCATGTACTAGTGTTTAGTGATCAGTGGAGGTTGCCTTGAGACTTCACTGGAAGCATGACGTCCCCTAAAAATCCATCACAACATGGCACTGAAATGGTTCACAGTGCTCCCTCTTGTATCTCATACTGCAATTCAGTATTTTTAGCCATTACAATGTGTGAAATATCTACTTTATATCACAGAACGCTGGTGCTGTTTGTTTATTAAAAAAAAAAAAAAAAAATTGAACAAAAGCCTTAACATGGTCAGTTTCACAAATTTGCTTAAATTTGAATAACAACCTCACACTCAGAAATAAAGTTTACTGCGGTTATTTAATATTTATTATTATGTATATTATTTAAGAGAAATCTGAGCCTTTAGAGTGAATTAGACACTGGAGGAGCATTTCTGCCTATAATTCTGCCCCATTCTCCAGAATAAATCACCCCCAGTATTGAACCAGACTGCATAACCTTTACTCAGGCTAACTTCAGAGAAACTTCAGCAAGTTAAACAGACGTGCTGTACTAATTCCAGCATCAAATTCAGTTTATAAATATTAACTACCCAAGGCCTAAAATGAACTCTCAATTTGTGCAATCATTAACTTAGAATGTACTACTAGGATACAGAGAGAACGATAAACAGCTTTGCCACCTGAGTGATGCTTTGAGCACACGACTGCCTACAGAACACAGATCCAGATTCAAAGAATCAGCCAGTAGCTGCGAATGTACCTCGTTGTTCCTATAACATTAAAAAAATGTTGTTCCACACAACAAAGCAGAGTTTCAGACTTGATATTCACAACTGAAAACAACTTGCTGTCTGTATATGTACTAAATGTAATGTCATTTTAAATTACAGATCCTTGTTAAATGGAGTTAAGTGTGAAGAATAAGACCATGTCTGAAGCTCCTCCTCCGTTCTAACATCCAATAAATTTACATCTCTATCTTATCTTTCACATTCCACCACCTCCCTGCTTCCTCAATATTCCTCAGTCCTCTCTCTTTGTCTTCTCTCCAAGTTATTCAAAAGGGGTTCAGCCTTCCAGTATAAAGCAAAAGCTGCCCAAGTTCTCAGAGTTCTCTCTTCAAGGGTTCTTTAGTAAAGACAATGGTTCTATGGAGCCATGAACACTCAACCCAGATTGCAAAATTATTCTGGCCCATATCTGGCCCACATCCCCCATTTTCATCTAGCCCACTTGCCGATTGACGGCACTTGTGCAGACCGCTCCTGGTTGCTAGATGTGGGCCGCATACGTACCAGATTAGGGCCACAAGTCAGCCAGAAGTGATCCACACAACTGGGGCTAATCTGGGCCAGAAGCCAGAAGAATGAAAATCTCTCCCAAACAGTGTGAAAAGCTGATAGAAACCTACTCCAACAGAATTAAAGCTGTTATTGCAGCGAGTGGATCCACTAAGTTAATGGTCTGAATGAGTTGAATACTTTTGCAAGCAGAATTCTTTGAAAATATACTTTAAGAACATACTGGTTTGCAATAAAAATACAGGCTAAAACAAACTGTGTTAGTGTCATTTGTAATCCAGATGAATGTACTACACACACACACACACACACATTGTTGTGCACGTATATATTATATAGAGTATACTATATATACACATAAGTATATGCCTGAGAATTACAGCAATTTATCTGAAGTAGAATGTGAGTGTGTGCAGGTTGTGCAGAATTTTGTCTGCTTGTACAAACTGACTGCCAGAGTAAAGAAATGAACTCTGTTGTGCAAATGTGTGATTTTCTTTCAACTACAACATAAAAATGAAGTGAAATACAGGTAATTGGTTGTTTATGTGAGCTGATTTGCGTACTACATGCCACATAGTAATCGGATATCAATGTGACCAACTAGAGACGCATTTGCCTACCGAGTGTAAATGCATGTGTTTAACCCCTTAAAATACTCTTTACAGCAGAGTAAAGGTGTGTTTGATGATGCAGGATGGATTTCATCAGAGGTGAATCCAGAGTTCCCGCCAATGCTACAGTAGGTTAGTTAGGTTAGGTTACCCAGCTAAATATTATTATTGCATAATCTTACCTCACACCTTTTTACTAGCGGTTTGCCACTCAAATAAAATCAATGGGTCTAACCTGGCCATCCCATTGAAAACCTTCTGGCTACGCCTCTGCATGATTGCGGTCCAAACAAATGTGCATCACAATGGTGGCAGAGCAGCTCTTGCTTATAATGCAGAGGTTAAATAAAATATCTGATGGATCAGAGCCAGGGAACGATGCGAGTGCAACACAGCAACTGTTATAGCCATTTTCTGTTTACTTAGGTGTTTCCTAGTGTGTTCCTACCTGGTCTTTGCTGTTGAATATTTGTTGTCAGTGCCCATGCATTTTAGTTGAAATATATAATATGAAAGCGATAAATTAGTTATTGTTCATTTTTAAATTAATCCATTTTTCATTCCTGTTATGGCCTCTTTCAGCATACTCAGAATGTTTGAGATTGGACTTGGCAAAAAGATTAAAATGGCCTCCATTTTCTTTGTCCAAAAAAACGTACTTGGTGTGATTTTCTTTCAAAGACAACAGAATTCTCCTTTTATAACATTTAAAAATGTAATATGTATGTGTGTTACTCTAAGGGGAAGTTACTTGAGACTGATCTACATTAGAAGGTGAACAAAATTTTACACAGAAGCATGATTTTTTAAATTTTTTTATTCAATACATTTCAAAAGTGTGCAGTTAAGATCAACTATCAACTGCTGTCTAGCAGCACTCTGGCCTTTCAGACTGAGATTTCACACCGATATGAAGTTCCAGGTGCCAAGCAGAGGAGCATATATGAAATTAAGGAACACCAGAGAAGCTTTATACAAGGTCCTATAAGAAACAAAAATGTGTAATTAATATCATTATTCTCTTTATTTTAATAGAAAATTCTTATAACATTAGGTTATGAAAAGATACGAATATGTTCTTTTCACCTGTGAAAATCTCATTTAAGGTGCACAACTGGACCTTAAAACCACTGTTTTACCTTTAAGGTACATTTACATTGTTTGTGCCTTGGTGAACAAAACATGTACCTGCACAGAACCTTCATTTCTAACAGTGTATGTGCTTCCATTTCTTAATAATAGCACTTACAGGTGACGAGGGCAGATCTGTCTGGGCAGAATTTCACAAACTAACTTGTGGCAAACATGGTATCCTATGACAGTGCCGCGTTTAAAGTCACTGAGCTCTTCAGTACTTTAGATGACCCATTCTACTGCCAATGTTTTTCTACGGAGATTGCATGGCTATAATTAGGAGGGCTGTAGCCATATAGTGTAATTTAACTGAATAAAAAAAGCTGCAGTTTTTATACAGGCTGTGTGTTTTTTCCTGTAGAGTAGTCGTGTTTAAGTTTAAAGAGTCTGAGCATGTGTGTGCTTTAAATGCTTCAATTAAATGCTCAACTTAAAAAATAGCTCATTTTAAAGTTGATACCAAAGAAGAAATATATATATGTATGTATTTACAGCCAATACTGACATATACAAGGTCTCTTCATCAGTACCAGAATAGAAAAAACTAATATTGTGCCTCTAAACAATGAAACAAACAAATAAAGTGTTACAACCTACCATAACGAGTCACGCATCCCTAGTTCATCCATGAAATTCAAAAACCCAAAAAATGCTTCTACAAACACTCTATAGGTTGGAACAGAAAAAGAATAAAGGTTAAATAAAGAGGTACATTGTCACTGAAGGGAAATCATGACATTTTAACACATTTCTAATTTATATCACCTTTAATAGACTTTGCACATTAAGACATCACAAATATTAGGCTGCATGGCAGAAAAAGCTGCATCACAGACTAGGATAATATATCTGAAGCATGTTGTGATGTAACACCGTATAAAGCCAGGTCAGAGGAAACGAGTGGTTAATCAGCTGATTCAGAACACCTGTTCCTCATTCCCGTAAAGAGCCCATATCATGGAAAACTGTTTTTTTTCTTTTCTTTTTCTTTTTATAAAAGTATCTGATGAATTATGTTTCAAAATTTACCATTCCCTCCCCAGGCCATACAGTCCATTTATGGAAACTAAGCTGCAAAAACAGTCCATTTTGAATTCATTGTTTTTGTGACGTCATGAAAACCAACATATTTACATTTCCCCCTTTTTCAGCCTACAGCAGTTCAGCTCCGTCCATTTACACTGAAGTTATAAGGAGTGTTTCAACCTGAGCTGCTTTTTAAATGAGGCACAAAACAATAAAAACATAGCATATTTACACGTATCAGCCTTACAGACACAGTACCAAATGCAGCCTGCTTAATCTAAGGGATTCTAAGAGAGGTATAAATTAATTATAGGGCTGTTTTTGGTACATAAACCCACACAGAGGCCATAAGTGGACACGTGAGAAAAATGTACTGTTGGTGTGTTATTAAGCTACAGAAGGTTCTTCTCTTTGTTCCGATATTCAGAGAAAGATTGAGAGATTAAACTTAGGAGCTAAAAGGCATAGGACACTTTTGTATTCGTTTCTGTTTCGTTAGTTATCTGGTCTTCCAAACAGGCAAAAATAAGACACTTTCCCCTCAGCTCTGGTTCAGCCTGTGTTTGTGAATAAGAGAAAGAGACCTGTCTGTTCTAAAAACACAGAAAGTGGGCATTTAATGAGCAGAATTTGATTACACAGGGCCAAATTTGAAATATTTGGGTTTACAATGCAGTTGGAGGTAACACAGGTTCTCATGTGTGGTTGATTTGCAGGTGACAGAGTTTGTCATCTACATCAAACTAAGGCAATCTCAATGATCATTTTTCAGAGGCATGATATTCCAGCATGATTACATAAGATTAGGAACACAAAATTAGCAAGCACTCTCGAGACAGAAACTTCACCTTTTCTTACAGCCATCTCTACCTGTCCTCAATCACTGCATGCCAAACAATATTATGTAACAAACCTCCCAAAAAAGTTGGGAGAAATTCAAATAAAAACAGAAAACAGTGATTTTTCTGTCTTTTACAGGTATTTAATTGACTAGCACAAAGAAGTAGTAGTAAGAGGGTCCAGGTGGTAAACTGGCCTGCCTGCAGTCCTGACTTGTTGCTCGTTGAAAACATGAGGCGCATTATGAAGCACGATATACAATCACTGAGACCCTGGACTGCTGAGCAGCTGAAGTGTTATAACAAGACGGGGAAAATTCTACTGTTACAACTACAACATTTGGTGTTTTCACTTCCCAAATGATTACTGAACCTTGTTAAAAGAAAATTAGATGTAACACAATGGTTTTCCTTGTCCCAGCTTTTTTGGAACATGTTGCAGACATCAAATTTAGATTAGGTGTGTATTTACAAAAAAAACACTATTTATTTGAGGTTACTTAGTTGAAATATCAAACAGCTTGTCTTTGTATTGTTTTCAGCTGAACAGAACAGATCTATTATTTAGAACTACTACACAATGATTCTCTCTTTCTTTCCATACCTTTCAGATTCTTTCAGTTCCTCCTGAGTAATCAGTCCACTGGCCAGCAGTTTTTCAGTGCACATCTTTCTCATTTGTTCCAAGTTCCTGTGAAATATACAGAGCAAAGAAAGAGAGACGTTTGTGATTATCACACGTGAGAAAATTGTATTGTTTTTTTTTTTTGATCAGTACAGAAATGTACATTGTGATGTACTGCATTAGATTACAAATGAAATAAAACTGACAATTTTCCGCTTTTATTAAATTTGGTTTACCTGGAATTGTTGCAAAAAGAGATTATTAAATGTCAGTTTTTAAAGTTGTGTGTTTGTGTTTGTGTTGCTTTGTTTTGAAAGCTTACTTATGTGCAGCATTCCACGCGCTATATTGTTTTAAATGATTTAAAATTAATAGTCATGATTTCTTCTATTACTATTAAGCCTTTTCAACTGTCTGTAAAGCACTTTGGGCTGCCACCAGGATGAAAAGTGTTATATAAATAAAGATGATGATGATTATTATTATTATTATTTTTATTATTATTATTATCCAATATGGCTTAGATATTGCAGATATATGCAGACATATGCATGTGAGGGCGCCAAAAACCTTCTAAGGGGAACGCCTACACACACACACACACACACACACACATATATGTATATATATATATACACATGCAGTTAACTTTTTTTTTAAAAACAGCAATGATACATATAAGCATACCCACACAGAGGGGAAGGCCTAATTTTTCAGTTCTATAATGTTTTTGTTTTATTTAATAGAACTATGCTTGCACAACTCTGCCAGTACTACTGTTGTTTTGTTGCTTAATTTAGGATGGAAACAAAAGGGTTCAATTCTTGAAACATCTGTAAGAAAATTGGCCAATGAGGAACTGTTTTTCTCAGCGGTATTCAGGTAGATTTAGCTAAGTAAGCTCTGCTATTAAACTCTGAAGCTGAAGAGAAGTTATAACACATTAGATTACCTATCAGCATAATAATGAAGTGACAGAGGAATCAAACAGTCACATTTCATTTTTTAACAGGAAGAACCTATTTTGAGAGCAAAACTGTCACTCACAAAAACTGACTTTTGGAAGTACTAGATACATCACTGATTGTGAATTTGCATGACAACTTAATCTCTCTGAAAGGGTCACTGTGAAACTGCACAAGGTAACATAAATGCTAATATGTCTGTCACAACCTTCAAATAAATCATGGATTGTCTTTTACAAGCTTCACATGTCTATGTTTAATCTAGAACTGCCTTTTTCAAATGTTTCGTCCCATCTTAAACTGTGGGCAGCAATCCTGTATCTGATCCACATGTACCAGTGCAACACACACTAACACTAACACCACCAAATAATACCTGCTCTGTGGTGGTCTTGACCACTGAAGAACAAGGTAAAATAAGGCTACCAAAGTATGCAGTAAGAGACAGATAGACTACAGTCTGTAATTATAGAACTACAAAGCACACCTACAGTGCTGTGAAAAAGTATTAGCCCCTTCCCAATTTCTTTTATTTTTGCATATTTGGTCTCATGAAGCAGCACATGATGCCACGTTCTAAAGAGATTCAAATACAGATGTGAAACAAAGTCACTGAAATCTGTCAGTCTGGAAAGGCTTACGAAGCCATTGCTAAGGCTCAGAGACTCCAGTGAACTACAGGGAGAGCCATAATCCACAAATGGAAGAAGCTTGGAAGTGTGGTGAACCTTCTCAGGAGTGGCTGGCCTACAAAAATTTCACCAGGAGCGCATTGACGATTCATCCAGGAGGTCACAAAAGAACCCAGACAAACATCTTAAGAACTGCAGGCCTCACTTGCCTCAGTTAAGGTCAGTGTACACGATTCCACAATAAGAAAGACACTGGGCAAAAATGGCATCCATGGGAGAGCTGCAAAGCTCAAACCACTGCTGACCAAAAAGAACACAAAGGCTCGTCTCATGTTTGCCAAAAAAAACATCTAGATTAACCCTCAAGGCTTTTGGGACAATATTCTGTGGACTGAAGAGTCAAAGGTGGAACCTTTTGGAAGACATGGGTCCCATTACATCCGACATAAAGCTAACACAGCATTCCACCATAAGAACATCATACCAACAAACGTGATGGTAGTGGGATGGTCTGGGGCTGCTTTGCTTCTGCAGGACCTGGGTGACTTGTCACAACTAAAGGAACCATGAATTCTGCTCTCTATCAGAAAATCCTGAAGGAGAATATCCGCTTGTCAGCTTGTGACCTAAAGCTTAAGCGCATTTGGATTACACAGCAGGACAATGATCTGAAGCACACAAGCAAATCCACCTCTGAATGGCTCAAAAGAAACAAAATTACAGTTTTGGAGTGGCCCAGTCAAAGTTCTGACTTCCCTGACTTCTCTCCAAAGTCCTGAATCCCATCTCAAGACCTTAAACAGGCAGTTCATGCTTGAAAACCCTCCAATGTAGACAAATTAAAACAATTCTGGAAAAAAGAGTGGGCCAGAATTCCTCCACAATTATGTAAAAGACTCACTGCAAATTATCACAGTCATTTGACTACAGTTGTTACTGCCAAGGGTGGCACAACCAGTTATTCTGTTACTGAAGAAATTGTTATTGGTATTAATAACAACATGTAACAAAAATGACATAAAATGTAAAGTTTGTTATTTCTTACGGTGTATTGTGTAAATTTTGTCCAAGATGTTTATTACAGTACTTACTTAGCAAGTTCTTCTCTGTCACTGTCATCAATAATTTCATTGATTAGTTGTTTTGAGTAGTTTGAAAACAATCGTGCACAAGCCCTTTTAGAAAAAAAAACAAAAAAAAAAACAGTTTAGTCCATGTTAAAGTTGATTAATCCACAGTAATGAAAAAATACACAGTAATCATGTTACATTTGTACCTCACTTGTGGAAGCAGGAACACTATTGTATTCGCTCTCTCTTCCTGTATGACTCTATAAGCCTCTTCCCTGAAAGGTTTCCAGCGTTCCATGACTTCACCTCTGTGAGACAATCAAAAAGACCAGGAATTTGTGTTTGCTTTCATAAATACAGCATGGAATGTGTTGTATGTGTTAAACCATTATTAAGGCAAAATTACTGATTATTTTTTCTAACCAAATGTTTGTAAGTAGACAGAATATTCTAGATAAAGAAGCAGAAGAAGATATAATGAACTTTCAGTATAACTTAATTAGGGCTGAATTGTTTTATAAAGAAATACTAGTAGGAAGAGTTTCATTTAAATGTTTTTAAACCAGAAAATTAGCCTAAATATAACATTGTACATAATCAAATGAAGGTGCAGCTCCATGTGAAAATCACCTAATGTAAGATCTCTCATTCATTTAGGTCATGCAGCGAAAATCAATTCTTGTTGCACTTACTTGAAAGTCTCAAACTCTTCCTCTCCTACAAGAGCAAAGCATATATTCGAAGCTCTATAGTACAGGGTTTCAATCACAGGAAACACATCCATTTTATCCAGCTTTACCCAAATGGGAGCAAACACAAGAATACCTACATTGTTTAAGGCCCTGAAAGTATTAGGAGATGGAAATATATGGTCAGTGTATACAGTGCATGCTAGAACGTGCCTTAATAATATAAAAAATCCACAAAAACTTTCGCATACAGTTGTCCAATCAACACTTAAGATTCAGGGGCTATATTACAGAAACATCTTAAGTCTGAAATATTATCTGCTTAGTCACCATGACAACTTTAGTTAGGACTGAAGTTAGGACAGAAGCTATTATAGAACAAAAGTTCATAAGTTCATAATCGTATCCTAACTCCAGATAACAACTCCAAAGCTGTCTTTACTTCAGTTTTAACTGTCTGTTTTTGTTGTTTTATTCACTGACAGGCAGCATAGTTCACTATAAGTAGCATTATGACGCTACATTTATCTACATTGAAATCTGTGCTTCGACTGAGTTTTTTTTCTAACAGTGTTTTAAAAACCCCAGACACTGCAGACACGATCTCCACCGTGCCCATTATTACCTTTGTGTGTTAATGTTGATGGAACTCATCAGATAAAATATTACAGTGACGGTGGTGAATAATGAGGAGACAGAGCTGAGTGTATGTCTGTTTATTAGGAGGAATAATGTTAGTGCACATGGCTAAAGTGTTTGGGAAATGAAACTGTGGAGTGGCAATGTTCTGATAAACAGCATGAAGCGCTGTCACAATATTCTTAGCTTTCAGTTTATCATGCTTTATTTTTGTTTGACCTTTTTTACCTCATGCAACTTTTGTTGCTTGATGCCTACATGAAATTAAATTGCATTTGAAATGTATAATGTAAGGCATCCTGCAACTTACATAAAATTCTGCCACAACAGTTGTACTGATAAGGCATGATGTGATGCAACAGAACAGCATACTTTCAAACCATTAATTTCACCAAAGGACCAATGGAGAAGATGAGGGTCCCAGACTGACTCAAGAGTAGTTTTTCATTTTCATTTTGTCAGTTTAAGAAAAACTAGCCAGCTAATGCTAACACCTGTTTAAACAGCTGCTTGTTGGCTGCTGATGTTAGTTATCTACATAGCTAGATTTATTTTCAAACGAAATGAATTTGAAAATGAAATAACATTAAGTTTAGCCATCATGGAAAGAATCAATTAGATCCTCAACCAACAGTGAACAGATTTTATTTAAACATGTGGAGAAATGACTGTTTTATTCCTTGTAAAGGTTTTGTAGATAGTAACGATTTCAGGTTCCAGTCACCTCAGACGGAGGCATCACACTTGACTGGTCTCAAAATTTCACCTTACCCCGAGACCCGGGTCCAAATTATGTCAAGACTGAGACAAGACTCTCACCAGCAATTTACGCTTTCAAGACCAAGACCAGTTAAGACCGTTTACATCAGTGTTCACCAGCCCTGCTCCTGAAGACATGCCTTCCTGCAGATTTTAACTGCAACCATAATCAACCCCACCTGGTTTATCTAATAGTCACAGTAATCAGTAATCACACTGTCCTAAATGTATTTAGTAATGTATTCCGTTACAATACATATTAGGTAACGTATTAAGAACACATTTAGAAATTGAGTCACATGGGAAAAACTTTTCACGAATATTTGGCTTAAATGGAGTTCCAAAATTCTCTACATTTCACTTTTTTCTCTCATCACCTGCTTCAGTTCATTGCTGCTTCACAATCCCACAAGCAGAAGTCCAGATACTTCATTTCTGTATTGTGAATGCGTATTCCCAGTACTTGTATTCTGTACTAATAACTGAATATAAAAGTGCTTGATTAAATGAGTGAAGTGGGTT
>JAILXH010004009.1:21676-51355 GCA_023558415.1 Piaractus mesopotamicus | reverse complement strand
TATATAATCTTGATATGCAGTAATGATGTAATGTCTGCTTAAAAAGACGATTTAATTTCTCCTCTGGACTGGAAAATAAAGGAAAATGGCTCTTGGCTTTGTGTTATCCCCATTCATTCTGAACTGGTCATCAGTACTGCCTGTTTATTGCACATGGAAAAAAGAGAAAAATTACACGCATTATTCAAATTAGTTTACCCTCCACCCAAAAACAAGTGTGCTGGATGTATTGGCCAAAGCCAGTGAAAGATAAGAGTGAGGACGAATTGAAATGTATGTGTAATGGAAGATGGACAGAGAAAGGTTACTAGATTAAAATGACAGATACAGTCTAGATGATATTACAATGGTGTTAACCAATGTGAACAGTTCATAAGAATGAAAAAAGGCTGGCAAAGAAGAGAAGATTTAGAGGAGCTGCCTGTTGCAGAGTGATGTCATTAGTTTCCAGTGGCTTACCGTCTACCACAGTTGGAGTAGTCAGCATCAAGGAAAGAGAGAGAGAAAAGGGGAGCTGAGTTTCCAAAACAAGAGTTCAAAAAAGATTGAAAGATATAGAGCACTGGGACTCCTAACAATCTTGTAAAACCTGGTAGACCACCAAAGCTGTCACCAGCAGCAGATAAAGTGTGTCTTTGAGATATAGGAGTAAGTCAAGCTCCACTCTTGCTTCAGATCAGAAAAAATCCACAAGTGTTTATGTCTATCCATCCACTGTAGGAAGACAACACTGGGTCTGAAAGGATGTTTAGCTGTTAAGAAGCTTTTACTGAGAAATGGAAAAAAACAGACAAAAATAAAGAAAATTTGTACATCAAACAAAGAAGCTGCTGGTGTTGTCAGAACAATAAAATGGCCCCCCTAGAACTTGGACCTTAACATTATTGAGCATGTTTGGGATTACTTGGATCATAAGAAGCACATTAAAAAGCAAAAATGCAAAAGGCTAAAGGAAACCCAACAGAAGAAACAGAATAGTGAAATAGCAGACAGAAGGATAAAATGAAACACGTACATGGATTATTTAGTATGTTTCATATCTAGAAGTACTGGGTACAGTTTGAAATAAGTGCAGTATTCCCAAGTAAAAGACTACATTTTAGGTTTAGTCTTTAAAGGAGAGGCGTGTGCAGTCACATACAAGTCAAGAACAGTCCAAAGTTTGCTGATAAACGCATTACCTCCAGCATAATCATTTGTCAAGGCTGTTATGCATTATTCAAATTTCCTAGCCTTTTGAAAATAATCAGGAAATGCACTCAGAAGCCCGTGTTCCAAATATTGTTACTGTAGCCTCTTTGTGAAGCATTGGTATTAGTTGGCTGAAAGAGGGAGGGGAGGAGGGAGGGAGAGGGGTGGTGCTCAACAGTATCAGCTCCATTATAAGCAGAGGCAGACAAACAGACACTACTAAGTCTGTGACCTACTACAGCAGCACATATCCTACAAGAGGCTTCTGTTAGCTGACACGTGGAGTGTGGGAGGCCGTATGGATCTGAATACATACTGAATATAGAACTGGAGTAAGTCAGCACTAGCCTATGCCTTTATCTTAAAAGAATTAAAAAGGAGAAGGAACAGGCTAAAAGGAAAGGTTCACTACTGGAAATAACTCCTTCAATTACATTTGTACTGGGAAACCTGGTTGGCTTTGCGTTCCCCACCAAAGCAGACCAAATCTGTGTAAAACTGCGTTCCTTCAATCATGCATCTGAAGATAACGAAGTGCAGTCGTTTCTGTCTGGTGACTACACTTGTGGACAGTGCTGTGTTCACCCAGCCAGAGACTCAGGTAAGATTATGTATGACAATGAAGGCAAGAAAGGTTTGATATAATATTCTGTTTAAGTAGGAAGGGTCAAAGGTGTTTTTCTTTTATGTTATCTTTATGTGATTGTCTCTATGTACATAATTTCTTTTCTAACCTGCATTCTTTGCTGTTTTTGGAGGAAGCCCAAAACAGTCTATCTTACGCCATCATGAACACAATACTTTTTAAATTGACAAAGTAATACAATGGAGAACTTGTTTCACATTTTCCACGGTTTAATGAATCTTTACATGATGTAAAAGTTGTATACCAGTTAAAGGTTTTTCTCTCCAATCGAACTTTCAAGCCACAAACCACTTACGAAAGATAAAATTTCATAGCATTGCAACTGTAACATGTTTATTGTTTGTCTTGTTCTGTTCTTCAGGACCAATTTGAGGCGCTCTTTCGACAATTTGATGCCAGCGCATCTTTCCAGTTCTTCAAAAGTTTCCGGCGTGTCCGCATCAACTTCACTGATGCACTGGCTGCTGCTGAGGCCAGAGTGAAGCTCCACAAGAGTGATTTTAATGGCAAAGAGATGCGCCTCTATTTTGCCCAGGTAATCATACAATTAAAGGGCTGTAGTTAAGTCCACAAAGAGAAATGTGGAAAGCTGTTTTTATTTATGTTTAATATATTTAGTATACAACTACTCATCATCATTGACACCACCCTTAGTTGCCTCATTTGCTAAAAATATATGAGCTATGCCAAGGTAAAATAAGGACGTTTTGACCTAGAGTGGAAAAAATGTAAAATATAACATATATAACAAAATATAAATATATACAAGCCTTAAAATATTTTTGCTTGTATCAGTGGATGTTAGTTCCTACATTTCCAGGGCTACAGTTTATCTCCATTATTTCCTATTTCCTTTAAAAAGACACTCCTCCCAAAAAAAAAAAAAAAATCCAAAAATGTAAAGAAATATTCTTACCTACAGCTAATTGTAAGTTCAAAATCCTACCCCTTTTACCCAAAGCAGTTGAAAATATACTGCTATGTTTGGCTCTTAGGTCCAGTATTTTAGATTGTCATTTTTGTAGCTTAAAACAATCATTAATGCAGAAGTCAGATAGTCCATGGAAAGATACATAAGCAAAAATGAGTGATATTTTCCGCTTTTACTGGAGAGCTTTAAATGATTTATCACTTCTCACTGAGACACTGAAGTGTTACACATAGCAGTGTGAGTCATGAAAGCTTGGCTATAGACAACACAACAGATGACAGAAAAGGAATATTGGCTTGGTGTCCTGTACTCTGCATGGTACAGCTGAATTTAGAAGGAAACATTCACTGAAAAACCAAAATTACAGTTTTACTGTTACCACAGATGTAGTCACTTTAAATCTTTATATTTAAATATAAACTTCCATCACAAGTTAAGATAATTTTTTTCTTCTCCTGTAAAGTGACCATTTTAGAGGTTTTGTTCTGACCGCGACGATATCATATTCTATTATATTAGTCTTATAGTTCCAATACAAAACTCATAAAATGAACTTTTTGCAAATATGTACTGTCAAGTTAACTACAGTTGGAGTAAAAGAAAAATAGTGCAAATTAGATTTGTTCATGACCATTTTTTTAACTGACATATCCACACTTAGCCCACAAATTAGTTATTTCATTGCTACTGTTGCCACATTGGACAAGTGCTTCAGCCTAATGAGAAATTATTGTTAACATCTCAGTTTTGGTCAAAACACTTGCATTTAGAGTATGTTATTTATGTTTACAGTTATATTTATTTTGTATTTGTGTTGTTGGGCATAGTTGTTTTTTTTTTTTTGTTTTTTTTTGTGTGTGTAATTGAGCTTTAGTTAGCATGGTGTCAGATTCGTTGTTGTCATTTCCAGCCTTTTAAATTCATGTAGCAACTCTAAACAAATATTTATTTAATTTACATATTATGACAGAGGAATTGCGATCTGCAACTTCTTATTAGGTTGAATAGAATTTTTGCCAATGTTCTGTAAAGCTTGCCCTCACAACAGGACCTATGATTTCTTGGCGGAATATGTATAGGTAATTTTATCTTTTCTTATCTTTCCCTCTCCTATCACTCTCCACCCGCTTTCTTTCTCTTGTCAGTCTGTGCATATAGGCAGTCCTCGATTAGAGCCCCCAAAGCCAGAGAAGCAGTTCCTCATCTCTCCACCTGCCTCGCCTCCAGTGGGCTGGGAGCAGTCTCAGGACGCTACACCCGTCATTAACTATGACCTGCTCTGCGCTGTCTCCAAACTCGGCCCAGGTACAACATATAGTGCTGTTATTGATATGGGGATAATCCAGAGGTACTACAAAATATGAGGCTAGATTTGTTTTTAGATATCAGAATTGCTTGCTAAAGTGGTTTTCTAAAGTTTGAAATTCTGATTATTTATTTTGACAGGGTTAGGGTTAGTAATTGTTTTACAACACTTCATGAGTTTTACAAAAAAAAAAACACATATGCTATGTGTTATTTAATTTCAGTGTTTTTTGCATTGCACATTTAACAACAGACACTGCAGACAAGCAGCTTCACAGAAATCCAGTTTCAGACCTCTAATAAGCAATGACCCCTACTGACTGTAATTTCAGTCCATGGCCCATCTGTTGTTATGCACAATTCTTCAGCCACCCTCTAATTCCTGCGTCATTGGTCAGTTTTTGACAACAGGACTGATTGTGACCGGATATCATTGTGTAGCTTGACTGTTCTCAATAGAACACTGACACGCCCATAGCAGTGTCTTGCTGGCATAGTGTCCACCACCCAGCCAAGAGCAGCTCTGTGGTCAGAAACTGACTCTTGAAAGGCTAGAGGATGGCAAAACAAAAACTGTGACTGGACAAAGATGAACTATAGTTTAATTTAAACTCTTTTCATTTAGCAACTTCTTCACTGCTTATTTCTGTATCATTTAAGTTGCTATTCACATTAATCATGTTCATCAGTGCCGTTTGCCCACGCAAGCAAAAAAGCAAAGTTCAGATAGGCAAGGTTAGCTTGCATATAGGACATATCTACTAGGCCTGGTCAATATCCAGAAATAAAGTGCACAAAATTTTGTAGTTAAAAAAATTACATCACGCCATATAAGCTTCTCCAGGATATTCCACTTTTGGTTCCATAAAAGATTCCACCTTTTGAAATGGCTGAAATTGCTAAAATTAAATTGCTGTCACGTGTTCTTTAATAGCACACCAAACAAACTTAAGTTCATCGTCTTTTTTGGAAGGAGGGCTTGTGTAAAATAAAGTGGTTTTAAAACAAGATGATAAAATTGGTGGTATGAAAATAAAGAAGGCAGGTATGTTTCAGATCAAATTTTCAAAAATGTATTTTATAGCATTACACTATTTTGTTACTACAATATTTAAAATATTTAATTTTAGTAGAAAGTGAGGATTTAACATAAGTTTAACATAAATATGTGTTTGTTCTCTCATTGGGTGAGTGGGTGGGGTTTGGGTGATTTTCTCGCAGGCCAAATCAAGCAGGATCAAGCAAGTGCGGGACACACTTTGGGCAGCCTTGCTTGAAGTGCTGTACCTAAGCTTATGAACTCCTTTTCAGGTGAGCAGTACGAGTTGCACACTGGAACCACCACCACTCCCAGTGTGATAGTCCATGTGTGTGAGGATGATAGCTCGGGCGGTGAGGAAGAAACAGAGGGAGGGAAGCGTGCCCGACCCAAAATCATCCAGACCCGGCGCCCAGATTATGCCCCCTCTGTCAAGCAGTGAATGAGGAAGTCTATGACATTTCATCTAGTTGACCGTCCTGGCAAGCCCTGGGAGAAACAGTCATGCAGTTTGTCCTCCCTACTGCCAGGGGGCAGCAAGTGTCTGATAGGGAGTTTTACCCATCCTCATCATCTCATATGGGTTTGAATTCATACTGGTTAATGACAATGGAACCAGAGGTTTAGAGGTCTGACTGTTTTTGATTCATTTAACAAATGTTTCTTGGGTGTACTTAAACTGAGAAAGTGACATTTGGGTGTGCTAGCCTGTTTTTATTTCTTTTCCACTTGAATTGGAAAAAAAAAAAAAAGAAGTTTTTGTCTAGCACAGAGAACGTGCTCTTGTCTGGATGTTGACTGTACACTGTCAGGGGCCACTGATGTAGGCCTGCTAATTGTCATTATCTGTATAGCCTGTTGTCTCTGTTTATGTTGACTCTTGTCTTTGCAAAATTGTTGTTATTGTTGCTGAAATTTCCACAATCTCCTCTGAATATTATGCACTTTAAGAATAGAGCCTTATAATGTGGTACACCTAACATTATTAAGTATTTGTCGCAGAGTATTGGCTATGTTATCTGCATTGCTCTGTTGTGCTTTACTGTCTGTAGAGGTTACATTTGTCATCACCAATGTCAGAGGATAAAGAAAATTTTACAGTGGATCCTGTGATTTTTCAGCAAAATTAGCATACTGTATATACAGTATTTGTTGTATTTGAATGTAGCCCATATTTGTTGAATACGCTTCAGGATTTATCTTGAATGAAGTAATCTCATTCTTAGGCTGCAAGAATATGAGCTAGAGGGAACATTAGCCTACTGTTAATAAAACAGTACTGACCAAACTGATGCCAGCCAATGACTTATTTTTCAGAATCATCTTGCTTTATTGCTTGCTAATTGTTTATGCTAGTAACCAGGCAGGCTAAGGGAAGATGGAGTAGCCTATATTTTGTGTGTTGTCAATCATGAGATTCCAGTGGAACAGATGGAGATCTTTACATTTCAGTTTTAACAAGGATTAAATTACTTGCCACCGAAACTGATGCCTCTGCTCCATGCATAATCAAACTAATGTATTATACATATTATTATATATCCAGCTCTGAAGCAAATGTACCCTTATAAGTATAGAGCTCACTGCTTTCAAGGAAACCTGTTTTGCAAGTTGATAGCCTCATGTTGGTTGCATGTAGTCCCTAATATCATACATGTGGCCTAGTCACTACTGCAGTCATACTCAATATTTAATACTGAACTTTGATATGAACATACATTACAATTATTTTTCCCCAGATTACAACTATATCGGATTATTACCTATGGCCTTTTTCACACTGCACCTAAGCCATAATATACACAGAGTTGTTAGTTTATTAGGTACAACCCACTTTCATGCAAATTGTACATTCAAACAAGTCATGTGCTACATGATGGCAGTGTGTGGTATAAATCAGGCAGACCAGCATTTCTAGCATCAGTTAGCATTTAATAAGTTCTGAAATGTGCAAAACGAGTGAGGTAATGGCTTTAAACATGGCATAATAGTGGGCACTATGCGTCTCCCAAATGGCTGTCTATCACATAGTCAATTAAAGCTTTATTGAAAACAGTGCAAAAAGCAGCAATTACAAGTGATCTGAGATCCTGTGGACAAAAAGAGCTTGCAGATCAAAGAAGTTAAAGGAGAATGTCTAGAATTGTGCAAATGGGCCACAACTCTTTTTGTTTGAATGCAATTCTCTTTCTAATCACAGAACCATTTCACACTCCCTTTCTAGCTTAAGTAATGGAAAGAGTGGTTGCTTCCCAACTCCAGACATTCCTCAGTGATAATGCACTCTTTGAGCCATTTCAATCTGGTTTCTGTACTCACGACAGCACTGAGACAGCTCTTCTGCGTGTGGTTAATGATCTTCTCCGGTCTGCTGATAGTGCTTCTCTCAGTATTCGCCTTCTCCTCGACTTAAGTGCAGCATTCGATACTGTTAATCATGATGTTCTTATTTCTCGTCGTTTCTCTATTGGTATCAATGATAAAGTCTTGCAGTTGTTCAGGTAGTATCTTACAGACAGATAACAGTTTATTACACTAGGTCCTCACAAGTCCTCCACCTCTCCTGTTAAATGTGGTGTCCCTCGGGCTCAGTTCTTGGACCCCTGCTTTTCTTAATTTACATCTCACCGCTTGGCCAGATCATTCATAGCCATGGCCTTAACTTTCACTGTTATGCTGATGATACCCCCTCAGATTCCCCTCCCAATACACTAACTGATTGTATTTCTGATTTAAAGCTCTGGATGCATGATAACTTTCTCATGTTAAACACTGATAAAACTGAAGTCTTACTGCTTGGCCCTAAATCTTTACTATCAAAATCACCCAATTTTTCTGTTAGTATTGATGGTGTGTTGTTAAACCTGTACTTGTTGTCAGAAATCTTGCTATTTTACTCCACCCATCACTTAATTTTGATCTACATATCAAGTTCCTCACAAAGACTGCATTCTTTCACTTATGTAGCATTGCTCGTCTTCGCCCATTTCTTAACTGATAATGATGCACAAACTGTGGTTCATGCCTTCATTACGTCCTGTATTGATTAGTGTAACTCCCTCTTTGTTGGTCTCCCTGTAAAGTCTATACAAAAGCCACAATACATTCAGAACTCTGCAGCTAGAGTTCTCACCCATGCTAAGTGTACAGCTTGCATCACTCCCATTCTCTCTTAGCTTCACTGACTACTGGTCCTGTCCTGTATGTAAAATTTTACTACTCACTTTCAAAGCCCTGCATAAGCTTGCTCCCCTCTACCTCAGAGAACTCCTGTGCTCTTACACTCCCTCTCACTCTCTCAGGTCTTCTTGTAATAACTTACTTACTGTCCCACGCACCAGACTTTCCACTTTAGGAGGTAGGTCCTTCAGTGCTGTGGCCCCCAAACTCTGTAACTTTCTTCCTCAATCCCTCTGTGACTGCTCTTCTTTTACTACCTTCAAATCTGATTTAAAGACTTCTCTTTCATGAGCATTTTTCTTCCTCCTTCACTGCTTAGTCTTAGGGTTTTTTTCCCCCCTTTGTTATGTAAAGTGACCTTGGGATTGTGAAGGACGCTATATGAATGTAACATTATTATTATTATTAGTAGTAGTAGTAGTAGTAGTAGTAGTAGTATTAATGAATGAAGGGCAAATCACATCTGGTGTTCATCTCAGAATGCATCAGATGAAAACCATGTCAGAGGCTGACGTTGCCAACAAAGGACACGGAAGTCTCCTGTGGGCACTGGACTGGTTTAGCAGGGGAAGTGATATCACCTCAGAAGCTTCCTTTTGCAGCATGCAGACTGAGGTATCACAATTTGGCGCTAGCAACGCAAGTGCATGGAGCTATCCTGTTGTCATCAACAGTATAGACCAGTGGTGGCAATTTGGTGGTATGTGGAATGTTTTCCTGGCACACATTAGGGCCAGTGATAGCCACTGAAGAACGTCACAGCATATATCTGGACATTGCTGCTGACCAGTTTTCTCCCTTCATGGCTACAGTTTATTCCAGCAGGATGATGCACCATCCTACAATGTGGTGACCAAGATTTCCAAGGTGACCAGTCTTTTTACATAAAAAAAATGAAACTAACATTAACGTTGGCATTATGTACAGTCTGCTGAGCGTGTGGAGTGCTCTATTCTGACTAAAACAAAGGTCACTTTGCGAGTGTAGCAACAAGCTTTTTGCTTTTCTTCCTTTTTGTGTTTTTCTGCTGCACTTGGATCACTTTATTAGATTTTCCCCCTCAACCCTCTGAAATTCACACAGAAGAATTTCTTTTCCATAATGTAGATAATCTCTTATTCACCTTATACACTAGTCCATGTTATTCAAAAATGTGTGGATATTTTAGAATAGGTTATTTAATATGAGCACATGCAGTATTTTGTATCTAATGGGGCCCTTGGCTCATGGGGCCCCTAGGCGGCTCCCTACGTTTGCCAAGTGCAAAGTCGACCACTGAGCAAGAGGCAAAAGTGGTTAGTAGATAGAAGCAACCAGCCCCCTCTATTGGCCAAAACAGGCACAACACAAGGCGTCTGCCTATCTGCTCTGCTGCCAGGTCTTTCTCAGAACTTTCCGGTGTGTTTTTAATTCAGTTATCTGGGCACAGCTCCAACCGGGGACAGGCCACCAAAATAGGGGACTGTCCCCAGAAAGCCCCATCTTATAAGGCATGTATTTGTGCCTTTAGTCCTCAGATATTAACCTTGACTAACATTTTTGGGATAAGCCAGAAAGTTTGGTGCAAGTCTGTACAGCCATACAGAAATGATTGCATTGTGCAGCAAGTGTATGGTCCAACATTCCTGCATGATGCATCCAGCATCTTGCAGAATCAATGCACAGTCAAATTTACAATGTTATGAAAGCCAAAGGAGGCACAGACTGGTTGGTTTTATTGACAGTCTTCCAGATTTATTGACGATGATCAGTTTAACTTTATCACGTTACTGGTTGCTTTGACTCTCTCTTTGCAATACACCTAATGAAGCTGCACTACTCCACAAACAATATATAGCGAGGAAAAGTTTGCCCTGTAGTGTAATGAAGATTAGGAGTTTGATTGACTGTCCAGGGGAAAAAAAATAAAAAATCTGAACTGAGCACAAAATGTCATGGAATTCAAGTAATTTCACATGTTAGCTTTTCATATGAAGTTTGAAGGGATTATTTTAATCCAATGAAATCCATATTAACCATTTTATAAAAAGAACGGGTTTGATTGGTTCAGATATCCCTCAATATTGGGACAAGAGGTTTTTGGGAAAGATGCACTTTTGGAGACATGTTTAGGCAGCACTGCAACATGATAACTGAGATGATTAGGTTCAATGGCTGAACTGACATCTACCTCACATAGCATGGTTAGCAAAGCCACCTGTCTACTGTATTTAGTAAAAAAAAAAAAAAAATCAGGTCACAATAGAGCGTCCAGGATTTTACAGGGCTGAAGTGGCCGTAAGTGTGAAGGCCTGACCCACACTGCCTGAGCTGGAATGTAAACAGTGTCAAACTAAATTGTAATGCGCCAAAGTGTGTGGAACGAAAGTATTACATACAGGGTCATTTTTATCCCTCAGTATATCAGTATTTGTTTGCACTGGGAAATCTAAGCAAAACAACTAGACTGTAATGGAACCAGGGCACATATTCATACCGTTCAAAAGCTGTTCATTTCACAGTTGTGATGATTCTAGCTGGGGCACTCGTCAAGTTTCTAGGCCCTGTGCAAATGCTATGTGGACTTCCTTCCCATCTTTTGTAAATGTCTGAAGATAACTCCATCAACTATATACAAGCCCTTGAGAGTCTCCTCCATCCAGGGACCCTGGGTAGTAAGCTCAGCTATTTCAAAATGCTACACCCCTGGCTTATGATTAAGGATTGCAGTGTTGGAAAGATTAAATTAATATTTAATTTTGTAGACATTCACTTCATTCTCAATACACAGAATTTATTGTTTTACCTGCTCCAACACATGCTTTAATGGAAGAATTGAAAATGATGAGATTAGTTAAATCTGGTATTTAAAAAAAAGGTAAAAACAATGATGAGGTGTTCTTGGGCTTGGAGAGACAAACACCGACCTAACACAAGACAAAGCAGTCTGCTTTATGTTGCCATCTGGTGGTAAAAATGTGTTTTATTAAGAGACCCAATTTCCCATAAGCTCTCTAGGCTACTATCAGTCTACCATTAGAAACAGAGAATGGCCAAAATGATTTAAAACTGCTGTGACTGCTGTGTTATGATGTATTGGGAAAACCATGGCCTAACAACAAAACAAGCCGAACATAATCAGGTTTTCTTTCATGTATGCATGTTTGTGTTTTGTTGTGTGTCATTTGATGACTAGTGATTGTTGATTAGGAAATCTAAAGTGTTATCTGAAGCCCGATGAGGTATACTAGATTTTAATTAGAAGGATAAATGTACAAAACTGGAGCACCTACCCAAACCTTTTCACTGGAAATTTAAGCAACAAATTGGTACACCTTTACATAATTTTTTTTTTTTTTTTTATTTACAAAGTTGAGGTATTAAATAGTATTAAATAAGACAAAAAAAACAACAACAACAACAACAACAACAACAAAAACCACCACACTGATTAGCTCAGCTGCAGATAGTTAAATGCTGCAGTCCTATCTGCAGAATCTTCTACAAGTTTGGCACCACTGCTTTTGTGTGTGAGTGAAGCATGGCAACACAGGTAGGTGCAGATCTCTGGGAGAAAAAAAAAAAAAAGAAAGAAAAGCTACTGTTAGTGAGAGCAACAAATGCACAGTGACTAAATTATGTTTATTAAAAAACTGTATAAAAACATTATTCGCTAATATAATTATACATCCCCCCCAATGTCTCTCAACAGCAAAGACACATGATAGCACAGTCATTCGAAAAATGGAAAGATGAGCATCTTTACATTTTCTGCAAGTAACTATGCTTTAGTGATTTTTTTTGTTATTTTTTGTCCATTTGGGGGGGGGGTCGCTCCATACTGCTCCATAGTACCCTCCTTGTATCTACACTCATTGTCCATTTTATCACCTCCACTTACCATATTGGAGCACTTTGTAGTTCTACAGTTACACACTGTAGTCCATCTGTTTTTCTGCATACTTTTTTAGCCCCCTTTTACTCTTCAACGGTCAGAAGCCCCACAGAGTAGGTATTGTTTGGGTAGTGGATCATCGTCAGCACTGCAGTGACACTGACATGATGGTGGCGTGTTAGTGTGTGTTGTGCTGGTACAAGTGGATCAGACACAGCAGTGCTTCTGGAGTTTTTAAACACCTCAGTGTCACTGCTGAAATGAGAATAGTCCACCAAAAATACCCAGCCAGCAGCATCCTGTGGGCAGTGTACTGTGACCACTGATGAAGAATTAGAGGATGACCAACACAAACTGGCAGCAACAGATGAGCTACTGTCTCTGACTTCACATCTACAAGGTGGAGAAACAAGGTAGGTGAGTCTAACATTTAAAGTTTAGAACTCCAGCAGCACTGCTGTGTCTGATTCACTTGTACCAGCACAACACACACTGATATGCCACCATCACATCAGTGTCACTGCAGTGCTGAGAATGCTTCACCACTCAAATAATATTTGCCCTGTGGTGGACCTGACTATTGAAGAACAGGGTGAAAGCGGGCTAACAAGGTATACAAAGAGGTAAGTGTACCTATATGGTAAAGGGACCTGCTAAAATAGACAAAGAGTTCTACTTAATAAGGTGACTGGTTGTTGTATGCATATATAAGTACACATGACATTTTAGATGAAGATTAACTGCTATGTAAACAATCTCAATTAACAATTCAATTCTTCTACAACCCAACAGCAGAAACACATTCTGCTTGTTGTGACAAACACAGGAGTGTGAATGCTAACAACTATGAAAAATAACTGTAATCAGGCAATTATGTAATAAAATTGACAGGCCAATATGGCACTGTTAGTTCACTCAAAGTTTGATTCACTTCATATATAATTCACTTCAATAAAGCTTACCATGTGACCCATTTTCTCCAATGCACCCCAGCATTTAGTCATCCTTCTTGTTGTCAATGAGTTCCTGTGTTTGCTGAGCGAGTTTTCTCTTCATCTCCATTTGCTGTTTCAGGGCTGCTTCTGCCTTCTTCTGCTGGTACAGTTTAGCTCCAGCAAAGGCAAGGCACAGCAGCAAAGTCTTAGCTGCCAGGATGTATAAGAGTAGTGGAACATTGTCCAAAGCCTAAAACAAAAACAGTCAAAAATAAAGAACAAGTACCAAAATACTATTACAGGAAATGTCCTTTCTGGAAATATCTAGAACAGCTGAGGATAATCTGACAAGGGGGAGAGAATCGCCACTAGAGACACCTGAGCAACTACAGGCCTATGCATATTCAACCAGAATCAACTAATGATCAATATTCAGCTAAGGTAACAGGTGGCAATGCAGTCCTGGTGGAATACGAAGCAGGATGCTAAAAAAGACTTCCAACTGTACTCGAAATAAAAAGTAGTAAACTCTCTTGTATCTACACATCCCTGCTGACTCTTGGAGCCTCTCTTGAAATGTCCAGAACAGCTGAAAATATAATCTGAGGAGGGGGCAGGGAACCGCCGTCCGGTGTAGCACAGCAGCTGTTTATACACGTGTAATAAGCGTTAGGAGTGCATTTTCCTTGACATTATACCGATATATGGAATTAATACATCTTCAGAGCTGAAATATTTAAGTCAATACAGTATTACAGAGCGCAGGACACGAAAGCTATGGTGCTGTTCTCTAGTAATATAACGTCAGCTAACTTAGCTCATGTTACTGTAGGAGACATAGACAGATTTAGAGATATTTAAATACATGATAAGGCTGGATACATACAAAACACTTCACAGACCACATCGACACTATTACAGATAAGCAAACTCCGTCTGGGCTGAAGAGGGAGAAGCGAACTGCTCCCAAGAAAAAAACACGGTGTTCAACACGGTTAACCCAGACGACAACCATATTCTTACACGATACATGAAAATAAAGTCCTTACCCGCCAGTTAATCATATCGGTTCCCTGTTGTCGCGTCTTCAACAAAGACCAAAGTCTAACATGTTCACATTTGTTCAGAAAGCTTAAATCCTTAAAATAGGCTCAGCGGGCGGGGCAAATATACGAGTAACCAATGAGGAATAACATCCAGAGCACAGCGTCGGGTTGGACCAATCACAGCACACTTCACGATTAACCAATAAGGAATAACATCCAGAGCACATCGTCAGGTTGGACCAACCACAGATCCAGATCCTTCTAGAAGTCTGCTGACGATGGCTGGATCTGTCCTGGCTCATAGCAGACGTCTGTTCAGTCACGCCTGCCGCAGGGAGATAAACAAATCGTAACGTATCGAACAAGACGTTAAATATGCTGGTACTTATTGTTTGGTGATCAGCACATCTTCGCTGAACCAGAGTCGGTTCATGAAGAGCTGGCCCTCTTCCTATTTCCCGTTACATCAAAAAAACAGGACTGCAAAACGCCAGAGGGCACCCGCGAGCAAGTCCTCAATGAATGGGGGTAAATGGAGCTAAACAGTTAAAAGTGAAAAGTTTCCTTTAAATTTCGAAATTAGAAGGATGTATTGCACTAAAGAAAAGTTACCTTTATGTTTCCTTTTTTCTACAGCAAACGGTTTCTGGGTAGCAGAATGCTGGCATTAGTGCTGATTGGTTGGAGAGTGAAGCAGCTCATTGGCTGTTCGTGCTCACTGACGTCATGGACGTACGTGAGGCGCTGTTTTAAACTCCTATAACTCTAATTCAAAAGCGCTCAAAAATATAACAGTGTTGTTAGAAATGTGCTATGCTGTTCTGTGTTCATGTAATGAATGTAGTCCTTTTCACTTAAGAATTTCGCTGTTGTTGGAAGAAAACCTTGTATCTCCAAAATGGTAACTTTACAGGAGAAGGGAAAAATCTAATTTACTTTTAATGTAAGTCAATGGAACCAGACTTTTGCCAAGTCATTTTGTGCTGTTTCTTTTAGTCCATTCTTCATGAAATTTACACGCAATGTAAAGGGCAACAGGCACTTTCAAATTTATGTCAAAAACTGAAAAAGGACAAAAGTGGAGATACAAGGTTTTCTTCCTACAGCAGCGATTTATAAACTATCATTTTGCTTAAATGCCCTATCTTAACCCATTCACCCATTCTGTCTTAACCCTGGAAGACATTACAGAGTGGTCATTCTCCTCTCTACAAGTTCTCTGGCTGAATTGCAAGAATGATGAGTCCAGACAGATCTAACCATCATCAGCAGACTTCTAGAAGGATCTGTGATTGGTCCCAGAGATCCTCTCCTGTAGAGGGGAGAATTACCGCTCTGCAATGTCTTCCGGGTTTCTCAACCACTAGAGGGTGCTCCCGAGTGAGTCCAAAATGAATGGGTTAAGATGGAGCATTTGAGCTAAATCATAGTTTATTAATGCTTAAACATTTTTAATGTAAAGGAATGCAATCATTTCCTGAACACTGAATAGGATAAAACATTTTAACACTGCTGTTATTTTTAAGAGCTTTTGACATCAGTGAGCATGAACAGCCAACGAGCTGCTCTGCCCACCAACCAATCAGCACTCAGCAGTAATACCAGCGTTCTGCTGCCCAAAACCCGTTTCCTGTAGAAAAAGGGGAAATATGTAGGTAATTTTTCTTAGCTTTTTCCTACTTTCTAAAATTAAAGAAACGTTCTGGACGAGTGATTAGAAACTATTGTAACTTTTCGTTTTTATCCGCTGAGCTCCATTTACTTCCATTCATTGAGCCCTCGCACGCGGGCGCCCTCTCCTGATTAGCAGTCCTATTTTTGATGTAACCGTTCTACTACTTAAAGGGACTGCAGAACCCCAAGCGCTATTCCAATTTTGCAGTCATATTTGCAAAATTGTCTAGTTTGAAAAATAGCTCTGCGCTAGATGTTTAAAAACAGCCAACATTTTTTTTTTAGGGTACATTAGAACACTTATAGACTTTGGACACTATATGAAACTGGGAAATGGTATCCAACAGACTGTGTACCAGTTCTCCCTTATTTTAGAGAGGATATGCGATGATATCGGTATCATCAATATTGGCAGGTGATTGCTTTAAAATATCATCATCGGAGAGAAGTTTAGATTTGGCTGATATTTCAAACCAATATTTGGTGACGTATTTATTGTATTATGGAAGCTGAATTTTTTTCCCCCTTTTATTAACAATTGTTTGTTACAACCAAGGAGGACTTAATAAAGCAGGAAACACAAACGTGATAGAAGGGGAAGATCAAAAAAGATCAACAAGTTAGCAGACATTTAGCGCAGTTAAGCAACTGTGCTGTCTGAATTTTATTTATTGTACTGTATTTGTATTCCTTCAGAAATGATAGTAAATTTCTCCATAATGCTAATCCAGGGATATATGTAGTCTCAGTTTTTTCATTTTATGTATGACACATACATGAAAAATATCAAATATTGATATCGGGACACAATTCTCTTATTGGTACGTACAAGGACGTTAATCGTTCTTTGTGCATTAAGAATTGTTAGCTGTTTCCAAAAGAGTAAAGGTTGCCCAGAAGGTCAGGGCCAACCTCTGAGGTTGAAGCAATAATATCCTAATTTCACCACTGCTTCTAATTTATTGAAATGTCAAAACCTTTTTGTACAGCTACCCTGATCTAAAGGTTGGTTTTGTCATTGCATATAACACAGAAAAGTAACTGTATTTAATTTGAATGATAATGCTGCTGCACCAGAGGGCGCCAACTACCATTGGCTCATCATCGTAAGCAACCTTTACTTTATAACCACCAATAACATTTCTGATAGATGCTCACAAGTTTCTGACATCTCTTCAATGGAATTTTTAACCATCTCACAAGTGCAAAAGCTTCCAGCTTATTAAAACTTTTGTGTTTTTCTGTGCTATATTCTGTGCAGTGGGATTTAAATCCTGGGATTGAGATGGCCACTCAAGGACATTCCAGGACCGATCCCTCTACCAAGCTTTGGCTGACTTGGACGTGTGCTTGGGATCATTGTCTTGCTGGAAAGTCTAATGATCCCCAAGTTCCAGCACAGAAGGCATCACATTCTTTTCCAAAATGGCCTGGTATTTCAAAGAATCTATGATGCCAGTCATGCGGTCAAGACTGCCAGTTCCTACAGCAGCAAAACACCCCCACAATAGGACTGACCCACCTCTATGCTTGACCATGGTGCTCTTTTTTGTCATATGCCCTGCTTTTATTACGCCACACATACCACTGATCTATGGATCAATACAGTTCTAATGTAGTTTTATCACTTCATAAAACTGTCTCCCAGAACTCCACAGGCCTAAATTCCTTGACATTTTCTGTCCTTTTTGGTCAAGAATGGAGTGCGGCAAGGTGTCTGAGTATAAAGTCCTTGCTTGTATGGTGTTCTTCTTATCGTGTTCACTAATACTTTTGTTCCTGCCATCATCAGGTCATACTGCACATTTTTGGCGGTAATATAAGAATTATTGTCAGGTGTTCTGTTCCAACGTCTGATTCTTCTTGGTGAATTTTTGCTCTTTCTTCCATGTCCAGGTAAGTTTGCTGCAGTACCATGACTTTTAAACTTATGATACTTCTAACAAGTTTCTGGGGTAATTTCTAGTAGCCATTGCCTTTTTGGTTAAATGAAATCATTTTTAGTCTTAGCTGTTGTGAGAGATCCTTTTTCTTTGCCATGTTTGCTGAATGTATGGGTGGGATTTATATATGCATCAAAGCATTATAGCTGTGATATAAATGTCAGCAATATGGAATATAAATTGAATAATTTTGACATGGATGTTTTAAGAAAATGTCATTTTACTCAGACATATGACATCATACATTTTCAGTATCAACTTGAATAGGGGACTCAACTATTCACAGGTAATTTTAAAATTTTCAGATAATCTTGAATTTGTAAATCCTGACCATCTCAACTGTACAGGCCTGAGGCAGTGCAGAGCCAGAAGTATTAACAAAGCACACAATTCAAAAGACTAGGCAACCTGATAAGATATGGCACCGCAAATGACGCCTACTAAAAAAAAAAAACTTACCACCATGGAAGCATGTAGTATATTAAAATATTTTTATTGTACCCCGCCATTTCAGTTTTACAGACCATTGTGGACAAACACCAAGCCCTAGACTAAAAATTATTTTCCATGCAGAAGCTCCAGTTGACAGTATGATTGTGTCTGAAAACAGATATAATGTTTGTCGGGAAAGCATCGGTTGGTCTTTTGTCTGTTTTGATGTGGGTTTTTGTTATTGGTGGACTTCCAGGGATATTGTAAAGTGGAATCAAAATGGCCTGCTGTTAATGAAATGGCTCGTTGTTAATTTATAAACTGTAAAAAGCTCAAAAATACAGTGTTGCACCGTACATTGAAGCTGAACTGCTTATCTTGATAAATTCAATGACTATAGTTAAAGCATGCAACTATCTGTCTTTTACAAATTGTTTCTTAGATTCCCAAGCCTTATACTGTGCTTTAAAATGTATTTTCTTGTTTTCCATGTTACTGTTTTTGTAATTGCGTTATAAATTGTCCTCTTTAAATGGTGAGTTTCCCTAATTTTGTTAAAGGCTTGCAAACCTCCAGCCTTTGCATTTTTATTGCAAACCTCCAGCCTTTTCATGAAAGACAAGGTGTGTTAACCAGCAGGGGGCGTGAGAGCCCTGTTATTAATGATGAAGGGATGCAGTCTATGAGTGGTTGGTAGTTGGAAGATTTTTGCTTTTTTAATATATATTAAAAAAATGTTGTGCGTCCCTCTCTCACTCTCTCTCTCTCTCTCTCTCCTACACACATACACACAGAGTCACATGCCCAAATAATCAGCGAGTTGTGACTGAGTTTAATCTCATTTGTTTAGGCGGAGAGTGATTGCATACATGCACAGGACTCAATTGGATGTGGCCTACTCATCATTTTCTGACAAGTAAGATCCTCCTGAGCCATAACTAACAACCCTTTAGCATTCTACCTGTATGATTAATCTGGGAAAAAGTGGTCATTTTTATTGATGGGAATAACTACGATTTAATCAATGTTCAGCTTGAGTAGAAATTGGTCAAAAGGTGCGACTAAAACGTCATTTAAATAAAAAAATAGGAGGCAAAATCTGAAATCTCCCTAAATGTTTATGAAAGCTCCTTAGTGCCCACTTTTAAGAAGTCTTCTCAGCATAGCATCTGACAAACTTCAGTGTCAAAAAATGCTTAAAACACAGATTCGTTGCTTGAAATTCAGAAGAACAGAGAGCAACAGGGTCACACAAGTCAACTCAGCTGCCACTTGTGTGGTGCTTGCTCAGCTGCATCAATGCAATGAAAAGTGCCAAACAGTCGAGTTTAGGCATAGGGGTTGTTTAAAGGTCATGGATTGTCTTCATTCGTGCTAAACTTCTATAATATAAGAATTTTTGTCAGCTGTTCTGTTCAAATGTCTGATTCTTCTTGGTGAATTTTTGCTCTTTCTTCCATGTCCAGGTAAGTTTGCTGCAGTACCATGACTTAGTGCCCACTTTTAAGAAGTCTTCTCAGCATAGCATCTGACAAACTTCAGTGTCAAAAAATGCTTAAAACACAGATTCGTTGCTTGAAATTCAGAAGAACAGAGAGCAACAGGGTCACACAAGTCAACTCAGCTGCCACTTGTGTGGTGCTTGATCAGCTGCATCAATGCAATGAAAAGTGCCAAACAGTCGAGTTTAGGCATAGGGGTCGTTTAAAGGTCATGGATTGTCTTCATTCGTGCTAAACTTAACAAAATTCGTCTTGCTCATAATTCATGCAAAATTTCTTTGTGATCGAGACGTCTTGGGCAGTAAGTGTTAAGTGTCTTCAACGCTTAAAAAATGATGCCACAGAACATACATACATACATAAATACATGCGTATATACATACACAAATAACTAAATCACTAAATGCTGCTGTACAATGTGGCCTCTACTTATTCCCAATTTTCCTAGTTTACACTTTTTTCTAAACAGCCAACCATAATTAGTCATGCTCCTGAATAAGTTTCTATAATACATCACCTGATTGGCTGGTTATAATTTATTATAATAACTACTTTGAGAACACTGATACACTTTCACTCTTTCCGCAAATGCAAGTGCTCACATTTTCAACACAGCATGGCTTAGCCTGTGTAGAAGGCAGAACCATGATTTGACAAGTGGGCTAATCCCAGAATAACATTTCCATGATTCTTTGGTCTACAATACGCATTACATAATTACTTGGAATTAGCGAGCTGTGGCAAATATGGATAGATTTGATTCAATGGAACAACAAGACTAGTGATTGGGTGGTTAAATAAACAAATTTTACTGGAGAAGTTGCATAGGAAAGCCATGACATTTTACTCTTGTGTTATCAAAGGGATTTTAATTAAGCAATATGCTTTCCTAAGAGGACAAGCTTTTTTACTTGAAAATTTTTTAATACTGCATTATGAATTGTGTCATAGAATTATTTTAGAATCATTATCTTTAGAATCATTTAACATGATTAGCAGAACAAATAATTCCTGATGTTTATACAAATATAAAGTATAGTGTGTTGGATGGATTATAGTGTGTTGGATAGATAGGTAAAAAGAACTTTA
The DNA here is from genome assembly GCA_023558415.1 of Piaractus mesopotamicus. Lineage (NCBI taxonomy): Eukaryota > Metazoa > Chordata > Actinopteri > Characiformes > Serrasalmidae > Piaractus > Piaractus mesopotamicus. The sequence goes on along the minus strand of JAILXH010004009.1, from coordinate 30,568 downwards.
AATTATGTGATGATGGAGAACCTTACATAGTATAAAGGCTTGATATACCAATTAAATGTTCTTCTTAGAACCATCTGTCTAAGCCAGAATGGGTATTCTAGAACAAATGAAAAAAAAAATCACTGTACATGTGTTATAGCTCTCTTGTGAATCTAATTTAATCTGTCTCCACTTATGACAGGGGTCAAGCCCATGAGAAGTCAGGGTGAGCGGGAAGAACAGTGCATAACTCCATCTGAACAAACACAGACAGAGAAGTGAGGTGCGTGTGGAATGTCACGCCTCCTCTGCAGGCTGGCCCTTCCTGCTCCCCTCACTCCACAGGCCTCCTCTCCCAACTGGGAGACCAAACGCTCAGCCTGCTGGGTAAAACAACATTGGATTCTGGGAAACTGGGGCCTTTTTTGGACCCTTCGTAGAACAACACCAGCAAGCTTGTGCAGCTGACTAATTGTGTTTGTCAAGGAGAGCAGTGGGGGGACTGGAGTTTGGAGCAGTGGAGTTTGGAGTATGGAGTAGTGTACTAGTTTCGCAGTGGGTGGGAGGAGAGATGTGTTACATTGTCAGACAGGCTCAGTTGCTGGTGGCAGACCAGACATTTCACATTTCTTGTAGATAAGAAAATGTGCTACAAGTCTGAATAGCATCATTTGAATTTGCTGCCAGTTGCATTGCTGCCAACTGGATGTGTTAATGTTGAAAGTCAAACAATCTAGGACATTGTTAGTGATGATCATACAAATAAATCTTCCTAAATAGTTCTTTAGTTGGACATTGATTCTAGGAAAAGGCTTTTATTCAGGGGTGTCCAATCTTATCCACAGAGGGCCGGTGTGGCCACAGGTTTTTACTCCAACAAAGCAGGAGGTCACCTAATGAAATGTTTGAAGACTAAGGCCAACTGATTAAACAAGAGGAGTCAGCTGTGCTTCAGCTTGTTTGGAGTGAAATATGCAGCCACACCGGCCCTTTGCGGATAAGATTGGTCACCCCTGCTTTAATAAGTATAGAACATTTATGTGATGTAGATGTTATTTCTAAGAGCTTCTTAACAAATCTTATTCATAAAAACATCTATTGAAAGTTTCTTTAAGGAGCCAAAAGTGTCTCTTCTACATGTCAATATTTTATTATTATCGTGATACACATTATTGTATACACGATATGCTTTTCTAGTAGATTGTGGATATAATTAGTACCTAAAAAATACAGAAAAACTGTATGTTTCTTTAAAAAGAGAGCATAATTGGCCCTGTTTAATTGGTTTCAGTGCAGTACAGAATGTGAAATGTTGAACAAAGGAAAAAAGATTGTAAAAGTTCTGGCTACTGTTTTCTATAATATATGTAAGTATGGAAATCACATGACACTCTATCTAATGGTTTTTGGTTCTAATACTCCTAGTAGCTTCTTGATAACATGACGCCTTCCTACACATCGACTTGAGCTTCCAATTTATCAGATGTGGGCAACCTTTCACTTTGATGGACCGCTGCTGATGCTTTTCAGTAAGCCTAAGTCTAAAACTCACTCTAACCCTAACCTTAATCTCAACCCCAAGCCAAACCCTAAACCTGAAACTCTAAAGCTAACCTCAGGCCCAAGTGTAAACCCAACTCAAAACTCTAAACCTTAGTACTCTAATCTGAATTCTAACCTTAACAATAAAACAAACTTTCACTCTAATGCTAACCCTAACCTCAGCTCAACAACTAAACCAGGTAGTTTGTTAACAGTGAGTCTTTGTGTATATGCTGTGACTATTTAGTCTTGTCCTGGTCATGTTGTAAGGAGGACTCTGAAATTCTGTTATGCTCACTAAGTTTAGATGTAAGCTTTGAGTCTATTTTGCTGCTTCCTTCTATGTGTGTGTATATTTGCCCTAACCAAATAATTTAAACCCTGTATTTAAGACAACATATCAAATGAAACTGAGAAATGTTATTGTTTTTTGAAAAATATATGCCCATTTTGAATTTAATGCCAACAACACGTTCCAAAAAAGTTGGGAGGGGGGCATGTTTACCACTGTGTTTCATCACCTCTTCTTTTAACAGCACTCTGTAAGCAATTGGGAACTAAGGAGACCAATGGCTGTAGTTTTGAAAGTGAAATGTTTTCCTATTCTTGTTTAACATAGGATTTCACCTGCTCAACAGTTCGGGGTCTCCGTTGTCCTAATTTTCATTTCATAATGCGCCAAATGTTATCGGCAGGTGTCAGGTCTGGACTGCAGGCAGGCCAGTTTAGCACCTTGGCTCTTTTAATATGGAGCAATGCTGTTGTAATATGTGCAGAATGTGGTTTGGTATTGTCTTGCTGAAATAAGCAAGGTCTTCCCTGAAAAAGACATTCTCTGGATGGCAGCATATGTTGCCAAAACATATATATATCGTTCAGCATTAATGGTGCCATCACAGATGTGCACGTCACCCATACCATGTGCACTAATGCACCCCTATACCATCATGAATACTGGCTTTTAAAGTGTGCACTGATAACGAGCTAAGTGGTCTTTAGCCCGGAGGACACAGTGTCCATGATTTCCAAAAATAATTTCTAATTTTGATTTGTCAGACCACAGGACACTTTTCCACTTTAAATTTTAAATGAGCTCAGGCCCAAAGAAGGTCCTCTACAGAATCAGGTCTGTTTATAATGCTGTGCTGCCTGAAGGCCCAAAGATCACAGCCAGCAAATACTGGTTTTTGGTCTTGTCTCTTTCATACAGAGATTTCTCCAGATTCTCTTAATCTTTTAATGTTATTATGTACTGTAGATGATGAAAAGCAAAAGTTCTTTGCTATTTTACATTGAAAAACATTATTCTTGAATTGTTGCACTATTTGATCATGCAGTCTTTCACAGAGTGGTGAGTTCCTCCCCATCTTTACTTCCGAAAGACTCAGCCTCTCTGGAATGCTCTTTTTAAACTCAATCATGTTACTGTTGTCAATCAACTAACAGATGTTTTTTAGCCTAACAACTTTACCATTCTTTTGTTGCTGCCATCCCAACTTTTTTGAAATGTGTTGTTAGCATCAAATTCAAAATGGGCGTATATTTTTCAAAAAACAATAAAATTTCTTAGTTTCAACATTTGATTTGTTGTCTTCGTACTTTTCAAATACATATAGGGTTTAAATGATTTGCAAATTATTTCATTTTGTTTTATTTACATTTTGCACAGCGTCCCAGCTTTTTTGGAAATGGGGTTTTATATATGTAAAACTCCACACATTTGGTATTCAGTCAATTAATGCGTTCTATTTGATCACTTTTATCACTTAATGTTCAGATCGACAAGAAGGGACAGAGTCTGCTTTCAGAAGTAAAGCTAGACTGGTTGATAGTCCAGTGTTATTTATTAATGCTTTTTTGTCCAACATTCTGAAAATATATTAATCTAATCTTGGTCTTGTCTTGGACTGGGCTAAATCCTGGTCTTGGCCCGGACTCAATGTGTCCAGGCCTTGACTCAATCTCACCTCTAATAGTCTCGACCACAGCCCTTATTGTTGCCAATTCCCAATTCAATCAATTTGTCTCCTTCTACAAGTGCCAAATTGGGGAGTGCTAATGCACACATTTTCATAATGGAAGTAATGCTGGCCATCACAAAAAATATGCCATGCAGCATTGCTGAGCTCATCAGTCTACATGAAGGGTACTGCTAAGTGCTTGAACTCATATTTGTGGACACATGATTTATGATGAGGAATGCTTACTGAGTAAGCAAAACCCCCTAAAGTTCTAAACAAACCCCCCTGGTTACTTATGGCACATGTCATAACTAGGATACAAACCTGAATTCCAAAGGTAAAGGTTTACATTTAAGCGTGCTGCGTCCACCATCCTGGGGCCATGCTTGAGCTCTAAAAGGTGAAATATTGCGAAAGGATTCTCAGAGATCCCTGTTCTTTTCAAACTACTCTGACCTGAATCTGTCATAAGCCCCTCAAGAGTGTAGCAGCTTGTTGAATGGTCTGTCTGTGTTACTGTGTAATAACTCCCTGGTGTTTCCAGGGAGGAAGTCATTTAAGGACTGCTTTAACAATGTTCAGATTTTGATTTTGGAAATATATCCTTGACAGTTTTTTTAAAGTGTTATGGGAATTACAGGAAACCCAAATTTATCTGGTTATCTGGCTTAGCTTGTTTGTTGCTGTAAAACATGGAGGTACATTTGTATAGGACTTGGAAATTATTAGCATTAGTATTCATTTCAATAGGATTTTGCTCCTGGACCCCCATTACCTTTGCTTCTCAGGGACTTTCTACAGGGATCAACATTTATGTCAATGACATAAGTTGTAAAATTCATGTGACTCATGAATTGACTAAATTGGCTGATGACATCTTCATGAGAATAGTCAAACTTGGTTGCAGGAACCGTGCCCTGTGCATAAGTAGTGACATAAATCTAAGAGACAAAGCAAGGGATATTTTGCATAAGCCAGGCTTATGCTGTTTGGGCACTAGAGCTAGCAGGACACATTTGAAAGGCTAAAACCTTGGTAAGTGAATCTAAGTCTCATGGAAATATATAATAATGCACACTTTGAGATTGTTCTGAGAATAAGATTATTTAACAAATTTCAAGATGTTTTCCACCGGCAGATGAAAACTTTTCAAGTTTTATTTCTTGTAAAAAGCATTATTATTTTCCATTGGACTAGATAAAATTACTTAACACAAGTATAAAATGTCCCAAAATAAATTCATGTAACTTAGCCTATCTATGATGATTTCACTTGCCAAGATATCATTTTTGCAGTGCTGGTGCAAAAGTCTGCCCTTTCTAATGCTTGAAGGCTTACTTGGTGCTTAATTAATTCATTAGCCTCAGCAGTTTTTTCTTGACAGAAAATTCCAGAATGTCTGAGAATCTCAATAAATCATCCAGTCTGCACAACCACACAAATGGAATTTTAAGATATTATTCCAGTGCATCAATGATATTTGTCTAATTTACTGTCCAGGTTGAAAATACCACTTGAATATGAGAGAATAAAAATATGGCTTCGATTATCAGAAACTAAATAAAATCCCAGTGCAGTCCAGTGGTCTGTGAAATATAATGGATTAGAAATAAGGGTCTATAGGTCTAGACTGTAAACTACCATATATTCTTCATGTCTTTTCATTGGCTTTCACTGTCGAACCCCGAGGCTTGATAATTCAGGAGCACATACCATATGTTACTGCTCATTTACATCCTCACACTCCACTTCACTGCACTTCAGTCCTTTTAGAAATTGCCTTTATATCCTGAACTAGAGCCAGAATTCCATATGCAAATCAAAATCTAACCATTTACTATTCCTACCAAAACCAACCTCAGATCAAATTAGGGGCACTTAAGAATCTGGAAAGCTCTTATTGTAGTGCTGACTTGGTCATGAAGAGTAAAGCTAAGCCCTGAGGAACATCGGTTGGTAAGCAATGTATTCATCCAGCAGCTGTATCATCAATATTAAGAATAAAGAAGAGAAAGTAATGAAAAACAAATCCAGCGAGGACCAGAAAGAACAAATAAGGTAGGCTGGTAGTGTTCTAGCCTCGTTCCTGTTATGCCTCATATTTTGAAATCAGATTTGTATTTATAGTGCGAAGATACTTTCTAATAATTTAACCTATCCATGCTCTGCCCACAACTATGTTTTTCATAGCTGATCTTGCTAGTAGACATGTACCAGTATTCTATAAATTGGTATGGCATAAAATTAAACAGTCACAGTAACCGTGACATCACTGCAGTGTAGCCAAATAAGTTGATTTTTTATGCACAGATCAGTCCTGCTTTCACAAGCTTCCACTGCGCTTTCATGTTTTGATCATGTGATATGTTCCCTCCTTGAGTGAAGCTTGTAAATAGTCACAACAAAGCAGCCACAGCACAGCAGAAGGAGGAGCAGAGAGAGATTCTTTTTTTTCTCTCTCAAAAAGGTGAAAACTCATGTCACGCTCAGTTTGGAGAAGGAAAAAAAAAGCTCAATCTCACAAATACATGTAGGTTTGAAGTCACAAACTGTGTGTGAATGGAATAAATTCACGAACGAAGACTAAACTAAAGCTGCAGCATACAAAGTAAACAAAAACTTACCTAAATATCTTTTAAATAGTTTTTTGGTAAAATATAATGGAAAATCTCATATACCAGCTAGCAGAAATTAGCATTATCATCACGTGTTTTTAGATAAAGAAAGCCTACAAATCGGCTAAAATTCTCCACATTTAGCACTGTTATCTATTGAGATGTGTGGCCTGTTCATGATGAGCACAGGATACGGCCTTTTTATGGAGCCTCGAGCCATCCTTGCTCATAAAGGACGAAACCATTCCTGGATGCTTCTTTTATACCTGCTTAAGATGTTTTATGAACATTTCACAATGTTCATAGTCTTAAACTGCCCATGTCCCAATGTTTTTTGAACATTAACCTGTATTTGAACAGTTTTTGTTCAAATACAGGTTAAAATACATTTATAAATCACTGCTTTCTGTTTTTATTTGCATTTTACCTACTTTTTTGAAATTGGGTTTGTATGTTAGTGCATTTTCAGAGGTCTTGGTAAAGGGAGCATGAAGGAAACTTAATCAGAAAGAAACTTAACCAGAGAGCACCAACTCCATCATGTACAATGTTTTGGTTCAGTATGTTCTGTTTATGTTTACCACTGCTTAAAATAAGCTTTCACTGGTGACTTGATGCGAGTTATCCACCCAGAAGTATAGCTACCATTATGTTTACAAACATTCAAATTTTGTCTCTATGAAACTTTATAACACAGTTTTTGTTAAAATACCTACATTTACATCAGAACCAGGTTTTCTTGTTTCAACAACACAGTCCAGCATGGTAGCATAGCATTAGATAGATCAATTATTAGACAGTACTTTCTCACCATTAATGTACTTGCATTTCTCCATTTCACTCACCTTGACCTCCCTCTTCTTTTGTGCAATCCCCAATGCTAATCAGCAGATGGTGATCCGGCATATGCCGTCTAAGTATGAGTCATGGCCAGAGCCAGGTATAATAGTATACTTGCCTTTCTGATAATGAGTGTACTGAGTGCCTAGTGACTTTATTTTTTGTTTAAGTTTTTTACCTTCTGTCTGCAGAAAGTCTTTTGGTGGTGTTTTGTCACTGCTCTATGTGTGTGTGAAAACCTGGTGCAAGCTGTATTCAGAAGATGAAGAGCTTAATTATTCAGCTTTGACAGTTTTTCTTTAGGCCACAAGCCCCTAATTAAAGTTATGGAGTGGAGTCTAATTAGAGCTGTGGAAGGCAGATCTTCGTTATATGTGCGAGTGATGCATCGGCTCACGTGCCGGTTCACCAGATGCTACTCGACAGCCCCTTCTGCTGTTGTGGCCTCTGGTGTTGTAGCGCTTAATTAGTGATTGGTTATCCAAGTCATGTCTAGGAGCACCCAGAGGGCTGGTCTGCAAGACTATATGATATCAGTGATCAGGTCACTTCAGACCACTGAATTCTTTTTAAGGTCCTGACAATAAAAAAAAAGATTTTTTTAATACTTTTTTTAATAACCAGTATCTGAGATTTAAAATGTGTTTTTGATTGATTGATATTAAAATGAAAATATTTGAATGAGGCAGTAAATGTGTGGGATGGTTAAATATTCCCAAAGCAGATTTGGCTAGATAATACTATTTGAATTGTAGAGATGCACATCATGGAATGTCAGTCTCTTCAAATCATAAAACAAATATATTGATCAACTATACATTGTTTAAACACAGATTCCTTTCGTTGTATCTTCTCAACAGAAATGTTTCGAGCTGCTTGAGTTTATAAAAAAAAAACTCAAAGATGTAACAGACTATGCTTTATGACTGTTCAGTCATTTTCAGCTGAGGTTAATGCTCATGCTCACAAATCTAATATGGTGGAAACTAGTGAATTTGTGCCCAACTTCACATCCCCCATCCCACAGCGTGCTTAAGGTAGTAAAACAGAAGCTTGTCTGCTTCCTGTTATATGAATCTTTCTCCACGTACAAAGATCTGCCTTCTAATATTATCGAAATTGTAATATTGGCCATTAAAGGATCAGTGTTCTGCATTTTTCTTTAAAGTTTTATCCCTGAAATCCACTTATGTGGACCAAAATGTTATGTACCAAAAACAGTTAATTTTACTTTACCATTTTCCAGCTTCTTTTTATCCTTCAGAATCAAAGAAGCTGCATTTGTTGCTTTAATGATGCTGAAATGACCTCTGATAGGATAACCCCTAAAGAAGTGCCATGTATTGTATTTTATTCAAAAAGCAGTCCAGTATGTGTGGTACAAGCTGCTAAGTTTGAACACTGAGAAGAAGAAACTTCAGCCACTCTTTTTGGACAGTGAGATTTTGTGGAAGGTTGTAATGAAACATTTACTATCCAACAGCCATGAATAGTACATCAGTTAATCATCTGTCCAACATCGTCCGCTCTATTAACTCTGCTATGGACTGTATGCAGTAACAACCCTTTGTATCACTTCAGCATAAATGAGTGGGGCTAAACTGCTGAATGGGTGTTCATAAATGAGTTTATGAGACAATACAACCAAGATTAATTCAAAATTGATTTTTCCAGTTTAGTGTCTACACATGGACTGCATGGACCTGGACATTAAGCTCTTTTATTTATTTGAGCAAAAATTGAGGAAAGCTCTGTTATATTGCATGGGCCCTTTAAGAGAGAAAAGCAGGAGGACAGGATAATAACATAACAGCACAAAAGAGCCACTTCAGCACAACGCAGCATGACTGTCATCAGTCACCACATGCTCCATTTCTAATAATCTCTGCCTCCTGCTCTGCTATGAAGGTCAGCTGAAAAAAACAAAGGTTTTACACTGCAGTGTGTTGACTTTA
>JAILXH010004009.1:10268-21666 GCA_023558415.1 Piaractus mesopotamicus | reverse complement strand
AGCATGACTGTCATCAGTCACCACATGCTCCATTTCTAATAATCTCTGCCTCCTGCTCTGCTATGAAGGTCAGCTGGAAAAAACAAAGGTTTTACACTGCAGTGTGTTGACTTTCATTTGCCTACCGTGACAGCAAATCTGTGAAAAATGCCATCATTTTCTATACACTACATCAGCAAACATTTATATGTACATTCTATTCATTGATAATATCGTTAACCCTCTAAAACCCTTCAATAAACTAATGGATACAGGCATTAATCCAGCAATGTGCTACTGGCTGCTGGATTTCCTTCCAGCTAGCAGGGAATGTATTATGTTCCCATAACTTTGGTTAACGTTACCTACAAGTTCTAATAATGTTTAAAGAAAACCTTTTAATCTAATGTTCAAAAAATAATGTTTTAAGGATGTTTACCATTTCAAATAACATTTCTATAAGATTACATGTTTACAAGGAAGCATTTATTGCCACATTCAGAGGATGTTTTGAGGATGTTGTCAGGGCCACAGATTATGTTATTTGATGATGCTTTTAGAGAATGTTCCTAGAAGAAAATTCTGGGACCAAAAAAAAAAACTTACCCCTGAAAACGTTAATAAAACGTGTGTATAATGTTCTCTGAACATTTTTGAAACAAAAAAAATTCTAGCTGGGCTGCTACACAGATGTCAGTCAGTCAAGGTAAACATACTTAGCTTTTTCCATCAATGCTTGATGCCTGATACACTTCTATGTACAATACGATGCCTGATGTATCCTTATAGTGATGCCTGACCAGCAACATGAAACACAGCAAGGCTGAGTCCTCGTTTCTTGTTCCTTTGTTTACAAATAGCTTTACCTCACAGCAGAAATTGCTTATACATGGTTCACCCACAGATGTGTTCTTTTGTAGCAACTTTTGCTAGGTTTTACAAACTTTACATAATGTTGACAAAAAAATAATTTAACCTAATGAGAAACTGTAACTTTTGTTGCACTACATAATGTTGAATCTATCCTTACAGTATGACTTTTTATAAAATAGAAAACACAATAAAAAAAATCTAATAAATAACTACTCTAAACTTGTGTTTCAGAGTAGCAGAGTATAACGTCATTTACTTACTCGCAAATACAAGTAAAACTGACACATTTCACTAAATTGTTTGCTTGTATATTTTCTCTGCCTTCCCGTGACGAATACTCGAGTGGTGATTTCAGTATTCGAATACTGGAAGAGTACGGCTTCACATCCCTAATATAAAACATGAGGTGATTGTGAATTTTAGACAGAGTCTCAAATAGTTTTCTTACATTAGTGGTTAATATGTAGCCATTACCAACTCTGATAAACATCTGAGCATCCAAATGTGTAGCTCTTTAAAATGGCATATTAACACAGATCACCATATGATAAAGGATCACCAGAGACTGTACATCCCCAAACAGCTGAGGTTTGACATGAGTCCTTGTCCAATTCTATACATCCACCAAATAGAGCCAAGGATGGATTACAGATTACCGGTCCAGTGGGACAAGGGCCTTTGACTTACAGGGGCCCCGGGGGACCATAAGGCCCGGAGTGACACAAATACTTGGGGCAATTGACTGCAGATATAAGCATTAGATGAACAAATAGCCATTGAGTATGTACAAATAGCTAAATACATTAGATAAAGACAGTGTTGTCTTTGGCCCCTCAAGTTTTATATCATCATTTATTTCATTGCTGCCATTCAAATGTGATGATTAAAGTTCGTCTTTAGGTACACAAATCTTATACAAAAAGCATAAACTCTTACAATATAAATCCAGTACTGCACTGTAATCATTAATGAGGCTAATTTGGTTTATTCTCAAAAAAAGATAAAAAATATGTGTTGCTTAAAGTGCACATAAGCGAACATTGTTTAATCTCACTTTTTAGGTATTTATTTATTTGTTAGAAGGCTGCCCAATCTCTAACTAGATGCTAATGCCTAGGTGCCTCACAATACCATGATCTGTCCCTGCTAACAGCTGTCTCTGTGTTGTAGCACGATACCACTAAGAAGGAAAAGTCTTTAAAAAAGGAAAAAAATCCCTTTAGCAGATTATTTTTTCCATTCTGTGGAATCACTGTACATTAAGCGTGTCACTATGATTACCACACTGCACGTGAGTGATTTCAGCTTCTTCCCTCAGGCAGATGATTCAGGTCACTTACAGTCAAAAGCTCACTGTTTTTCCTAAAATATGTCACCATTTCTCCCTACTACGCAATAAGGGAGCATCCTGTGTGCACTACTTCTTATACCATATCTAAGCTTGAATGATCATGTTCAGTATTAAAATTATAGGGTAAACCATTCTGTATTCATTCTATATTTACTCAGTTGTTTGACTGAGTGATTTGGTGATTTGGGGTTTGGTGGGTAGATTGCATATTTATTCTGAAGAGGAGTATTGTTGATTATGGTATGTTATTATAATCTGCACTGTGTACATAAAGCAGGTCTAGAACTGTTATGTTTTTTGGGGTATTGTGTATACCTCTAGACTGGGATACTTGTATACATGTATTTTATTGTCATTGTAGCAAAGCTGTCCCAACCTAATATCCACCATCCTTGATTGTGTGGCAATGCAGATTTTAGTATATTCTGTTCTAGACATGTAAGTAAATATAAAACATTATTCAGAATTAGACAGGACATAAGCACATAAGGGTGAGTAATATGTCAAAAATAGCCCCCCACGCACCCCTACATTGGACCATACCATTTCTTAACCTTGACGTTAGTTCTACATCTCATCTGCCTGCCTCATTCCCATCGTTTCAGGGGCTTGCGTCCTCATTAAAGTCTATGCTGCAGTGTTGTGGCGCAGGCCAGTGGAGACACTGTAGGTTAAAGTAAGTAGCTAGCTTGATTAATAAACATTGAGTACCTTTTTTGAATTAGATTGTGTCAGGTGTCTATTGCTGAATGCTAAAGTTAGCTAATTTCTAATTTTTGCCTGAAGTTAGTTTCACTAACTAACTAATACTGAACTTAAAAAAAACTTGTATCCATTACATGACTTTGTTTAACTCTGAAACATTAAATGACAATTAGTTATCTGCTTTAGCCAAAAACAAATTTAGATGAAAAAAAAATCAATAAAGTTTACTGTTGTAAATCACATGTATTTTTTTTATTAGTTTTGCAACCCAACAGCAGTTTAATAGATATTACCTGTAATGCAGAAGTAAAAAACATGATTTATGAAAATTGATTAAAATATCTGTTTTTGCAGATGAACTCTTCATATAGACATACAATGTCTGGTGCTAAAAAAAAAGAGTAAGTTGAAACTTGCATGAATTAGGACATAGAGATGATAATGCAGCTTGTGGTTGTCATGCAGGGTTAATACTGAGCAGGATAGCATGGATGATGGTGAGTTTTGCATTTATGTGCTGTTGTATTAAGGGAGCGGAGGGGAGATCAGAATGACAGTCAGCCGGCAGGAGGAGATCAGAATGACAGTCAGCCGGCAGGAAGAGGTCAGAAGGACTGAGCCGGCAGGACCTACTAGCAAAGAGGTGAGAGTTGTTGTGTGTGGGTCTGACTTGCTAGCAGGTTTGCTCTAGAATACTTTGTTGGTGACCCCTGACTACAATGTTGTTGTGTGGTGTGTGCCACATGAGCTGGTGTAATGGATTTCTCATCATCTACTGACTGCAGGTATGACGTTAAACAAGCAAGATACTAGAGCCCGACCAATAAATCCACATGCCAATTTTATCGCCGATAGGAGCTTGGTTTGTCCATCAAACGGCGCTCTGCAACACCACTGTTGGCCACAAATACATGCTTGGAACACCACAAATCACAACAGTCAGCTGACCAAGCAGAGTAAAGCAAAGTAACGTCACCCCATAACAGAAATAGTCTGCATTCATGATAAGCTGATAATTGTCACGTGAAATAAATTACTCAAATATTGATAAAAAAATAACCACATCTCTCTCCTCTTAACCTAAATAAGCCTGGCAACATTCATGTCAGCCATGTCTGCTTTTGCTGCAGTAACGTGAAGGCTAGTACTGTCAAGCAAACGTCACAATTAGCCTACATTTAACGTTACAGAAGTTGAGTGGTGTAGGCTAAGCTGTTGACAGACTTGATTGTAGATTTATTTATGAAACAGTGTGGCAGTTCTAGCAAGTAAACAAACAATGGTTCTATCTTTTCTCCCCTAGCTCGTCACTTCTAAAAATTCTCTGGCAACATTGCTTACAGCAGCTTATAATGGTGTTCATTGCTAAATTAGGTTACCCACAATGCTAGCTAGGCTAGCTAATGCTGTGATTGTCAGTGGAAACACTAAAAAGTGTTGGTGCATGTGTAATTTTTTTTAAGGCCTTAATGGCAACATATTAAGATGTTACATTTTCTAAACAGATAGTGTTCCAATTTTAACCCACAAATGCTCTAATATATTAACAAAAACAGTTGTAGTATGGATCACATACTCTTATGATTTGCGCCATGCTCACTTCTATACTATTTTATTCTATTCTATTCTAGGCCTGGGGGTAGTGTTCCTCGGCAAGCGCCTGGAGGCCGGGCAACCCACGTAACCTGGCTTGGCTCAGCCCGAAAATACAACGATCATATGGGCCCACTACCTGCAAGATTCAGCGTGGGGGACCGGTGCAGTGCCTTATAGGCAGTGGTAGATGGTGGAGAGGTCCTTGGCAGCATGTACCCTTGCAACAGAAACAGGCTCTTGGAACCTGGAATGTTACCTCACTGCAGGGGAAGGAGCTGGAGCTTGTGCGGGAGGTTGAGGGGTACCAACTAGTTGTAGTTGGACTCATCTCAATTCACAATGTTGGCTCTGGAACCAAACTCCTTGATAGTGGTTGGTCCCAGTCAAGAGGGTCACCTCAGTGCATTTTAAAATCACAGGCAAGAAAACACTGACTGTTGCGTTTGCTTTTGCACCAAACAACAGTTTGGAGTATTCGGCCTTCTTGAAATGAGTGGGTGGGGTTCTAGAAAGGGCCCCACCTACACACTCCATAGTCTTGCTGGGAGAGTTCAATGATCATGTTGGCAATGACTGGGAAACCTGAAAGGGTGATTGGGAAGAACAGACTGCCAAATGGTGAATTGTTATTGGACTTCTGTGCTAGTCATTGATTGCCCATAACGAACAGCAAGTTTGAATATAAGGATGTTCGTAAGTGTACTTGGGCAGAAGTTCCTTGGGTCAGGGGTCAATGATTGACTTTGTTGTTGTTTCATCTGACCTGGGACCACATATTGTTGACACCTGGGTGAAGAGACCCAGGCAAACAGTAAGGGTGTGATGAGAATGACTAGCAGAGACCCCTATTTGGAATGATTTTAACTCCCACCTCCAGGAGAACTTCCCTCATGTGCAAGAGGAGGTATGGGACATGAAGTCCAAATGGACCCTGTTCAAAACCTCCATTGTGGAAGTCAGGCATAGCTGTGGCCAAAAGCTTGTTAGTGCTTGTCAGGGCAGCAACCCAAGAATACCCTGGTGAGTGGAAAAAGAACCATGGAAAAAGACTTTTGGTTGGCTTTAAGGAGGGTTTGGACATCTGTCCGGCTACTCAGGAGCAGTTGGAGTGACTTTTCTCAAGCTGTACTCAGCAGGAGTGAAGAAACTCTGCAAATGTGGATATTGTCAGTCAGTGGAAGGAGCACTCTGAGGAACTCCTAAACGTAAGAGACATGCTTAGTTAGTTATGGGAGTCAGGGCCAGAGGCTTCTGTGGTGTCAGACTCCATTTCCCTGGTGGGGGTCACTGATGTAGTTGGCAAGATCCTTGGTGGATGAGATTCACCTGGAAATGCTTAATGCTCTGGATGTTGTGGGGCTGTCATGGCTGACACGCCTCTGCAATGTCGCATTGACCTCGGAATCAATACCCTTGGCCTGGCACACCGGGGTTGTGGTCCCAATTTTTAAGAAAGGGGACCAAAGAGTGTGTGCCAATTATTGGGGTATCGCACTGCTTAGCCTCTCTAGGAAAGTGCTAGAAAAGAGACCCTGACCGATAGTCTAATCTCGGTTTGAGGAGGAACAATGTGGACTCTGTCCCAGCCATGGAAAAATGGACCAACTTCTCATCCACTCCTGTGTGTGATATTTATCAAGGTGTCACGGTGTAGCCAACATCAGGAGGGCATTATGCGTGGGGGCCAGTGGCTGCTTTTTGAAGACGATGTCCTTTTGGCTCCATCACATTGATGCCTCCAGCGTGCACTGGAGCAGCTGAGTGTCAAATGGTTGGTATGCAGATCAGCACCTCTGAGTCCATGGTACTTGCCCAGAAAAGGATGGCATGCCCCCTCCAGATAAGGGGAAAGGCCCTGCCCTAGGTGGAGGAGTTGAAGTATCTCAGGGTCTTGTTCATGAGTGATGGGAAGAGGGATCGGCCGCAGGCTGGGACAGGTGGTAGCAGTACTGCGGTCACTGTACCGGACTGTAGTTATGAGCTTTGGGTAATAACTGAAAGAATGAAATTGTGTAAATGAGCTTTCTTCGCAAAGTGGCAGGCTACACTCTTCTTGATAGGATGGGGAGCTCAGTTATCTGGGAGGAGCTAAAAGTAGAGCCACTACTCCTCCACATTAAGAGGAGCCACTTAAGGTGGTTCAGGCATCTGATTAGGATGCCCCCTGGCCACCTCCCATTGGAGATCTACCAGGCACGGTAGGACCCGCTTGAGGAATTACATTTCCATGCTGGCCTGGGAGCGGCTCAAATACTTTTATTTATGTAATTTCCTGTCAACATAGCCATTATATACAAGTTATTCATTTTCAGGAGATATTTCTGGGGAGGTTAGATATAAAATAATCAACTTACATAAGAAAGGAGAAAAAGCAACTTCTAACAAGCATGCAAGACTTGGTACACCATCAAAACACCCATCAGATAAACAGCACTTAAAACTTTAATCTTTGAGAAACAGGAGAAAATCAAGCTCCACTCTTGCTTCAGATCTGAAAAAAATCCACAGGTGCTTCTGTTCATTGTTCCACTGTGAGAAACTTGGGTCATGAGAAGCAGAAAATGCAACCCATGCCTAAGACTGAATTTTGGAGATGTGGAAAAATGTTGTTGCAGATTTCTTTGAAAAACTGAAAGCAAGTTTACTGAAAACAGTGGAAGCTGTGATAAAGCAATGGTTGGTAATTTTCTGTTAAATATTTGTTTTTGCTCTTTCTTGACATTGAATGAATGAATAAATTACCTATGTTATTAATGGCCATTTTGATTGGGAATTAAATAAATGAATGATGGTCTCTGACTTTTGCCCTGTGCTGTATGATAATATTTTCATAAGAAGACCACATACAAAATTGATCAAATGTAGTACATAGTATAATATATACAGTGTGTGGCATAGAATGTGCAAGGGCCTCAGTACTGAACCCCACAACATCCAGGCAGCAGCTGTACTTAAATTACTCAAGGGACTTGCCAGTTGAAGGTGGGGTCACAAGGACACACCACTGACACAGCTCTCTAAGCTGGAAAATTTATTTGGTGAAATAATTGACACTTATTACCACTGGCTCTGTAACTGCTTCTTTAGGTAAGCACATTGTACACTGGACTGCAATAAAAACACAGGGAGAAATAGAGAGATGGGGTTTTGGGCAAGCAACACTAAAGGATATCTTTACAAACCTTTGCACGCTTCTGAAAAAATATATCATGTTTAAATGAGATAGCAATAGTGTTAGTTTTGTAGCTATTAGTATAGAAGCTGTAAAAGCTTTCTTGTAAAGAAATACCATTTTCAATCAGATTTCCAGATAATCTGCTAATGCCATTGAGACAGTGGGCTTCACTCTAAACTAAACTCGAGTGCTCTGAAAAATCCTGTATCTTTATTCTTTGTAGATGCACTGATCTGGATGAGTGAAGGCAGTGTTTTAGTACTTCAGAGGCTTTGAGTCTGCAGTTCAACAGATGATTATTTACAGACCAGCTTTAATATCAAAGCTAGCATAAGCCTCTTCATAGCTGCTGAAACTAAAAGCTTGCAGTTCAGTTCTTCTCAGCTTTTATCTTAAGACATTACATTCATGAAAAAAGTTTGAAATGAGTGTAAAATGTGTCAATTTCGTTAGAAATCACACTGAAACTCCAAAGCCACAACCATTATAATTCTGCTGACATGTCTCTTGGAACCATGTGAGCCATAAGATGTCCTGTGAGCACATGGACCTATCATCAACCAAATTCTGTTTAAAATTTTTGGCAGCTCATGTAAATTCATTTTATTGGACTTTAAACAGCTTTCCTTTGACCTTTTGAGGTTATATTGGTAACCTATCTTATGTTAGCTTAATGAACAAAATGTATTGCTGCATTAATAAACAAAAAGATCAGAGAAGAAAAATAAAAGTGCCAAATGGAAACCAAAATGTTTTTTAGAGTGATGCCACAAAAGAACCAGTTTCAATGGATGGGTTTTTATACAACTATCTTTGGAAATGAGATGTAGGAGTGTGATGAACCCTTTTAAAAGTTTAATAAACATCCACAAAGGTTCTATACCAATTTAAGGTTATTCCTAGGTTGGTTTGGTTTAGTTGCAACCACTGACAGTCCTACAAATTCTCATATTTTAGGAACTCTTAAAAGATCATCCATAACCTCCTAATTCACTTTATAGATATGAGGTGGCATGCAGTCACATTACTCTTGGTCATCTATCAAACATGTGAAGACTAAAGGTTGCTGAACTCAAATTTATAGTCATAGCCAATGCCTGATTTATGAAGGTCACCAACCTTTTGTTTGATAGATGATTTGATAGGTCAAGGACAATTGATCTTCAGTGAAATATGAAGTTAGAGATGATCACTATGATAGTTTCACATTTGAAGATGCCAGTTTGATAGTTGGAGGAATGAGACTTTTTTCAAGGATCACAGTTGGACACCTACAGGAGCTGGTTGGATCCTGGAGCCTCCATGTTTTCAAAACTATAATTAGATGGCACGTTCTTACTAGCAAACTATTTAGAAAGCTTACCAGAAAAAAGCCTCTTTTGTCATCAAAATACAAATGTATGTTTCAAGGTTTTGCTTAAACATCACTGAAACACTGATTGTATAAACAGAGCTTTTTGCCTTCAACCATTGCAGGTAGAGTTAATGTAAAAGGAGTTAAGTTCATGAAGAAAAGAACCTGCATGGTAAGTTGAAAAGTTATGTGTACAAGGACATCCAACATATGAAATCAATGAGTGTCAATAATTGTGATGCATTTTTTTACAGCAGATAGATAAACTATTTACCTATTATTTTTTATTTATTAAAAATAATTATTATTATTTTTGTCTATTATTTATGTAAACACATCAAGTACGTCTTATTTGGAAATCAGAAACCTTAAAAAAAAGGATATTTTATTGAATCAGTTAAATGAATCTGACACAAGGACAGACTCTAAACTAATCTTTTAATTTGATTGTAATAAAATGTATTAGTGCCAGTGTCTTCACTTTGTCACAATTGCTAATGCTGAACACTGCATTCAAACAAATTCACTTCCAAAGTACAATTTTCAAATATCCAGAGGTACATGTGGAGCTTATAATATCTGATTACCAAGACTACTTTTTTCTCATCAAGCTTGTTTTTTCATCTACTTTTAGAGTTCAGCGAGCTAGTACCTAATATTACATTTACAAATATGTATGTAAAGGTAAAGACATATAAATATAGATGAATTGTCCTCCACAACAGTATATTTGCATATTTCAGATAAATAACATTATTAAAGTGAATCCTCTGCAACACTTTGATTTTGGCTGTCCTAACCCACCATAACTGCAATTTATCTTAAAATATAATCATTAAAATACTTTTGATCACATTTGAATGTTTTATCATCAAACTTTTTAAAATTTAATTTCACTACACAAGTAAACACAAAAAGCAGCTTTTAAATGATCATTCCATTTATTGAAAATGAAGATTTATTTAAAACCTATATCACCCATGTGTAAAAGTAATTGCCCCCCTAAACCTAATAAGTTTCTGTGTTTGGCGGGTGTTAAGTGAGATTCTAAGATCAGATTGTAAATGAACTTGTAATGCTCAGTTTATTAACAATGAAATGTAGCGTAATATTTTACATTTGTATACTTTTATAAAGATATTGAACTTTTGTTTACATCTTTTTTTTATTAATTATGTGATTAGTTATCCCTTCAATAAGCCCTGTTGTCTTTTAGTAACAACAGTGGAAATAAAAAAAGGAATTACCAAAGAATATATGAATATAAAAATGTTAACATTATCTTGACATTTGTCTTCTAATTCTGTATCAAAAATGCATTGTAATGCATATTGTTACACCCATACTGTTACCTACTTAAGACATTGTCAGCAATGAAGCCTTGGATTCAGATGCCATTCCTCAGATGGGTTGCAAGGTCTAAATGGCATCCCAGTCGTGGAATCACCCGTCTTCAACTTTTAGTCATTTTGGTGAGTAAACTTCTGCATTATTCATTATTTTTCATTTTTTTAGAATTTAAGTGTAACAAGATTTCTTATTATGGTAGCTTGGTTGCAGCTTTACAGTCACTGTTTACTTGGTGTGATGTTTTGAATTTGCACGATAAAACACACATCTTTCATTCTGTGCAAATATAATAGTTCTCTAAGGCTGTTGGAAAAAATATTTGCATAAATAAAATAAAATATGCATTCATTATTCATTATAGCGATTCTACCATAGCGCATAATTATTAAAGTTTCATACATCATCACATAAAAGCCCTTCATAGTGGAAGGTGAAACATATGACTGGTACACTGGTACAGTGTTCAGTGTTCACAGTGGGATTGGCGTCACATCACGACTTTGATGTAGCTCTTAATGAACAGTGTTACCAGCGATACCCCTGTGTTTAGCGATGAACAATGCTCACCGCAACATTGTAACTCACTGATATGGTTGTGCTCCAAGATGATAAATAGGACAGGCTGATAAATAATGAAATAGAAGTGAATGCATGAGCAGATTTGAGGATGAAGACAGAACTGGTTTTTACAGAAAAAAATGCATTTAATGAGGCCTGATTTCCTTTTTTTCTTGACACAGATATAGTAACTAATATGTCTCCATTTAAGCCTGCCAGAAGTTCAGGGAACAAAGCCTTTGGGGAATTTCCCTTTTGATCAATGCTATGAGGCTGAGGAGGCTTAAGTGTGAGCTCCTCTCAGACGGCATCAGCAACACGCAATGGATCTTTCTGAATTTGGCTCTGTACTTTATTGAGGAGCCGTCTGATTCGGAGTCTGTAGTCTTATTAGTGTTGTCCTTTTGGCTGCTTCTCCCCAGTCCAGTCATTTTAACTGACATTTCACAAGACAAAT
>JAILXH010003952.1:0-10015 GCA_023558415.1 Piaractus mesopotamicus | reverse complement strand
GCATACAGCACTCGCCCAAATTACAGGCTGGCCTAGCCCCCCCCCCCCCCCACCCACCCACTGTCATCCCAAAGCCATAAGCTCTCTTTCATCTTAAGAATGCTTCTCCACCCCCAAAATAAAGTAGAACCGCACTCTTTGATACATGCCAACGTGCCAAATCTACAGATGCATCCTCGCAAGTCTGACCTGACCTACATCTAGAGACAACACTGGCTCAATTCGGGTTGACTTTCAAGGCAGTGGGTCAGGCAAAACAATTCATTTGCACAATATTACTCTTACTCAAAAATGTAGTAATTCAGCCAAACCATGTCTGAAGTTTGCTTCTCTGTTTTGCACTGGAGCTATGAGGCTAATGTGGCTAACAAGTAAGCTTAGGGATGAAAGCCGCAGCTAACATTACTAACCAGTTTAACGCTGTTCAACTGATAGAGCTCCTTAGCGATGTTCAGCTACAAACAGTATTAGCTAGCTAGCGAGGTGCAAATGAGTGTATTTGGGTACATTTAGCATTAATGCTAAACATTACATTTATCAGGTGCTGTGCAATTTTGTAAACATGGAACAGGCCTACAAAATGATCAAATCCGGCTAGATACCTTTGTGACAGAGTGCTTTGGATCTTAGAACATGACGAAACTGCTGGAGGGATTCAGTACTTTTTTTAGAAAATCAAGGATATGAGGTGGACGAGCCACTCAAATGTGCAGCAAAGATGAACGACCTTGGGGGCCAAGAATTTGTAGCTGCTTAGCTGTTTTTCTCAGCGCGTTATGCCGTTGAATTGTTACATGGATTTCACTAAGATTGTACCGGAAACGGTTTACATTTCCATCAAATTGCAGTATCCGACTTCAGCTTCGTTTGCCGTTCACACCAACCAAAGGGGCGCTCTGGCCAATTTAGCCCTCGCTTATAGCCACTTAATAGTATTGTGCATGCAAATCAGCACACACTTGCCTGAAATCATATAAACTGGTTTGACAATGTATGACATACTGTTATCTACAACATGGAAAATGTATGTTAGCTTCAAGATAGCTGCTCCTACTGTGTTGAGCTATGCGACATACTATTAAAATCTATTTTAGATTGTATTACTATTTAATAGCTCTATGCTATGAAGCAAACGTCTTACATCAAACCTGTTTTAGCTGCAGAACTACATTTGAGGTAAAAGGAAAGTTGCGTGCACTTTTGGCTTTAAGCACGAAACTGAAACTAACACTTAACAAACTGAAAGAAACATATTTGCAGTGTTACATAATGCGACAACTTTCCCGTAAAGGACTAGTGAAGAGTGATGGTCTTATTTACTTTCGTTTTAATAGTGGTCTCATGCGTGAACATAGTTCTGCCGGGGAACTACATTCTGTAGTGTGTACTAAACTGCCCCTTTTCCCATGACTAGTACAACTAGTGATGCAAATACTGCATGCTTTCTTTGGTTTGCTTCACCTAGGGGTATAAGAGTACTGAAAATTTCTGCTTAATACCTTTTCAAAGTAACCATAAAATGCAATTTTGGCCTGTTTTGCAGGTTCCTCGATTAAACTACGAAATATTTTGTCTTCAATCACATCAGTGGAATATATTTAGATGGAAATGTGTATGGCTTGATGGAAAAATGAAAGCGAATTGGATTTTCATCAATTTTTGGGGGGGATTTTTGCCAAGCAAAAATGCTACGCTAATTGTGCCAGTTTTACATCGTGTTTTGATACCAAGACAGCTGGGCATTGAATCTCAGTATTGTTGTCTTTGTGGAAAGTGTGAATTGTTCTCACAGCAAGGGGTTCTCACCCCTATTTTCCCTCATTGCTCGCTAGCAGCTCAACACAGAGCTATAACATTTCAAACACAGAGCAGTTCAACACAGATAGGCAGCAGCACCATAGCCTGAAAAATCTTCTGTTTTACTCTGTTATAAAGAAGTATCAAAGTCAATTTCTATTTTGTCGACTGGATTCCATTAGTGGGCCCGCAGAAAGATGGTACGTAAGAGTACTATTACTTAAGGGAATGAATAAGTAATAGTATGAATTTAGTAGATTATCCAAGTAAGAGTAAATACTTTTTCTCAATGAAAAAAGTACTCTGGAACTTTAAGGTATTTTAAGTTAACCCAGAATGAAAGTCAAACACTCAAGTTTTTTCTGGGTGTATTGGCTAATTAAGCTAACCTATTAGCCTACTTTCAACATTAGCCTACATTAGCTAACTTCTCAACAGACACTCTTAATAGAACATAAGCAACAGCTGTAAGGTTATTAAAGAGCTGTTGTGCTTGCTATTGTAAAATGACTAAACAAAATCCAAATAGTAAAGGAACAGTAGCAAATCAGCTAAGAGTCGCTAGCTAGGGAGCTAACTGCTTCCTCAAGTTGGACTTTTTTTTTTTTACTCTGTAGATGTTGTCACAAGCCAAAATTCATTGTAACACATTCAAATAATGAAGAAATGAACTCAAGTAAAAGTACTGATTAAATGACTAAATTGCATTCCATTATAGGGAAAACTCTGGCTTTAACTTACTCCACAGTACCTGTTGTGTACAATTACAACTGGGTCATTTCACCTTAGAATATGCATGTAGTAGATGCCTGACCTCTAGGCAGGCCATTCTGCTTCCCCTATCTGCTTATAAATTCCATTACTTCTAATTACGCTGAGCTATGAGCAGTATTTGAAGCTGTAGAACAGCTGCACATGAGACAGCGATTATCCAACTGGAGCAGGACATTCCGTTAGACATCAGATGTGCACATGATGATGGAGCGACAATAAAAGAAATTCCTGTTACATCAGGAGATCACAATATGCAACCACAAAGCATAACTAAAGCATAACTTTAGTTTGACTAGCGCGAGCGTGCGTATGATCATGACGGAAATTAAATCTGTTCTAATCTGAGGCCAACCATCTGAGCCATGTACAGCATGTGATTTAAAACATGCTTCCATTCCAACATCATGCTTTTCTGCTTAGAGGGGATGAAGAATAGTCACCAGTGGGTGATCTTTTGGCTTTGTTATCATGTCTATCTGCCATCTTCTTCTTCATATCGGTGGGGTGGTTTGGATGTGTTGACTTATTTTGTACCAGCAATAAAACTGCATTAAAATTAGCTACTGAACTGTCCAACGGCAGCACTATGACTGGGCAACAGTGGGCCTTGCCTACTTACTTCTAAATGTGCCTCATTAAATCTGAAGGCACAAATGCCAGAATAATAAGAGTTTTTTTTTTTTTTTTTTTTTTTAAAACAGGGGGTTCTCACCCCTCCCTTTTTACCACTCATTGCTCGCTAGCAGCTCAGCAGAGTCAGTTTACCCAGACAGCCAGTGTCCTGGTATTATCTGACATACTCAGAATTATATTTTTTACATTGACCAATCAAAATTTCTTCCTAATCTGATAACAGTTAGCTATGCAGTGCTATGTGTCACCATCACTGCTGCGTACGAACTGCTAGCGCGAACACCACTTATTCAAAGCACAAACCAAGCAGTGACCGAGCATAAATGCAATAACTACAACAGTGATCCAACTCTCAGTGTGGCTCATTAAATATACTAAATAATAGAAAGAAATTGCTTCTTTTGCAAAATGCGTTTAGACTTTTTTCTCATCTGAGCTCAGAGTTTCAGTTTTTTTCCTGGTCTGAGGTCGACGCAATAGCATAGTTAATGTTAAAGTTGCTACTTCGTTGCAAGTTCAAGGTGTGGCCCACACGCAAATTCATCATGTCCATCCAAAATGGCACCCCTGGCGCAGCTATTGGACTCATTCATGGTCCACCTACAAAGGTATTCTTTCCTAGCAACGGATGCAATCAGGCAAACTGAAAAGAAAGTTATTGAAATCAAATTCAAATGAGAAATATAATTGTTCAGAGTCACTGTGTAACATTGAGTTTCCAGTACACTGCTGAGCTAGAGACTGTCTTGCTGTAGCTAATTGAAACTGGGCGTGTTTGAAAGTACAACAATGAAATTGCTGCCTTGCTAACTTTAGCTTCATTACATGACAGTATTCTATACATTATTTTAAGAATGCACTCTAAATTTAGATGTTTTGAATAGGAAGTAGTGAGCTACAATTTCTCATTAGCATAAATCGTATTTTTCTCAGTGCTCTGTAAAAGCTTGTTCGACAGATGTTATGAAAAAACACATTTTTTGGGCGCAGCCTGGACAGGTCAGAAGGATCTCACGCAGTGTAATCATTTGTCTTTTTTGCTGCATGGACTGCATGATGAGAGCTTAAGAGAGATATACATAGAGCAAGAGAGGGGGAGAGAGAGAGAGTGGTAACAATTAAACTCAGCCTGAATCCTGGGTGGGCTCATTAAGTGTTAAAGGCAATTACCACCCTGGAAAAATGATTGCGCTACATTTGAACTCAGCCTTCAAAAGTCATTTATAGCAAAGAGATCAAGGGCGAAAACTCTGCGTAGGCTCCAGTGGGGCGGGCCTATGCAGACGTATGGGTCTGTAAAGCGGTGAACGCAGCATGGAAGAGCTTTCTGATGCTATTATTGTTGCATTTCACGGCTTAACACTTTTATTATCCGAAAAAAAATAAAATAAAATAAAACAGAGTCTGGCCCTGGTCTTGTGTGCATGTGGTAGGTTGGTACCTTGGTAGTGAAAAGAACAACAAACAGAGGCCTGGGCCTTTATTGAATTGAGTTTACTTCATTTGAAGTCACTAAACTGAAATCATCACGTACGCAAACATGCTTACTTCTCCGAATGGCATGAACAAATATGTGTTCTTCCTTCCCAGCCCTTTTCCCTGACGGAGCGCAGTGAACTTTGAGACGCTGCTGAACTGCGGAATTCCAGCCTCGGGCCTCTTTGACACAACTGAGAGGGCATTGTTTGCTTCTCGGTGCATTAGCCTTTGTTTGGGGCCACGTGTAATTGAAAGGTACGTGTAAAACCAGCAGGAAGCTTTAAAGAGGCCGAGCACTGGCTGACTAGTTTCAGTGGGGGAGTGGGTTGGGGGGTGGGATGGGGGTTGTACTGATGCTAACAGGCTTGGCAGACCCAGAGAGTTGAAAGAAAACCTCAAGTGTGGCCAGTCTTAACCTCTCGCAGTCCCACGCCCAGCCACAATCAAGAGGTGGTGGGCTAGGCTGTGGCGGCCAAGCATGATGGTGGAGGTCAAAAAGAGACAGTGGGGTTTTTAGGGCGTGGTGATACTCCTAGACTATAACTGAACAGCAGAGAGAGAGACTGTGCTAATAACAGGTTAAGGCCCTAGAGTTTCAATTGTTAGCAGCCAGCATATACACACAAAAATGGAGCCTTGACATATTTATCTAATTCAAATGTGTCAATTGACTGCAGATCAATACAATTCTTGCCTAGGAAAACAACAAATGTAACATAATGCAACATGACCTGCAACCTACTGACATATCTGAATTATGCAAATAATGTCAGTTTATTTCATTGCATGCATGAAATACTCATAATTAACAGTTTAATAAGTGTTGTTGCTGCTGTTACAGTTAATGCTACTGTCGCTTTTTAAAGGCTGCATACAGGCCTAATCTAATGATCTTTGTATGAAATAATCTAGTGAGGCTTGCATCCTTTGCATTGACCACATTCTTATACATTGGACTATCTATCTCATACTGTCTTGTCATGAATATTTATCGCTGGGCTTTGAGCACAAAAAGTTTCTTTAATATGAATAAATATAAATATAAAATACACACTAAACGTATTATTTGGAACTATTACATTAAATCTAAAATGCACATAGTTGTGCTTTTCAGTGATTTTTTTTCAAACTTAAGTTGCACTTTAAGTATATTATTTGTAGACATAACTGTTATTAGGCTTGGAGTATGTTATAAGTATAGTGCTGGATGTACTGGTTGGCTTACTGGGTTATACTGCAAGTAAAATTATATTGAGTGGCTCGAAATACACAACAAATAAAACATGTATTTACTTTTATAAAGCATACACTTAAATATATTTTCAGGAATAACTAAACACAAATGATGTATACTTAAGCTACATTTAAGTAGTGTTGAAATATACCTCCTATGCTTACAAGTGCTTTTCTGTTCTTTTCCTGTTCTATGTTGCAATAAAGGTAACTTAAGCAATTGTTCAAAAAATCTGCTAAAGCATATCACTGCTGTCGGCAGGAAACGTCGTATCTCTGTTTTTCAGTTTTTGACATTATTTGAAAATGCCTGTTTCCCTTTACATTGTGTGCAAATGTCATGAAGAATGGACAAAAAGAAACGGCCCAAAATGACCTGGAAAAAAAGTCTGGTTCCATTGACTTACATTAAAAGTGAAGTAGGTTTTTTCCTTCTAGAATATAAAAAATATACTTGATTCAAATGTGTACATCATTTTATTACATTGACACAATTTTGTCTTTCACTTTACTTTACTTTCTGCAATAATTGTGTTTATATAATACACCATATATCTTCACTTTTGTGCAGTACACATGCATGCTGTTTCCACCGTATACCTGTATATGGTTGGGATGATAATGAAGTTCTTCTCAATCTTATTCTTTATATCTTATCGACTAGTCTGTTTGGAAAAAGACATATCAGCAATGTCTGTCCAGTATACAGTGCCAAAAATGTAAAGAACAAGTACCCAAGGACGCTTCGGCACTTATTTTATTAAAGCACAAATTTAACATAATTCATAGCTTCGGGCTAATGTTCACTCAGACTAAAGATCCAGGCTGAAACTGTCGAATCTAGCACAATAGCTGTTTGCTAGAAACTGCGACCCACTAAAATGCTCTGCGGTGGTAAAGTGAAGGCCCGTCTTGGAGCAGCTGTTTAACAGTTCCTTGTCAGAGCATAAAAGCACAGACAGTAAACACTTCTTTGAAAACTGTGACATTTTTCTAAGTATCTTTAAGTTCCAAAGTATACATACTTATCACATAAGCCACTGCATGATTAGGCTAAATGCGTCACTCAAGGTACAGTTTATCACTTCGTGCTAAAAGGTCATAAATTCTTCAAGTCTTCACTGTTTATGAATGTAAATGTAATGGTTGTCATTTCCTTTGCAGGTAAATGGTTGACAGGCAGAATAGCAGCATTCAAGTCTACAAGGAGGGACTTTAAACCATAGCACTGAATGCTGCTGACAAACATTTGCACGTAGGCAGGCGTTTGCACCCTTTCTTAAACCATGGCAAATGGAGTGATTGAAGTGTGGTGTGATTTATATTGACCCAGTCCTGTAGCTTAAAGGAACAATATGTAATCCTGACAGCAAGCGTTTAAAATGGGTACTGCAGCCCAAATTCAAAATATTGGAGAGGGTTGTCTGCCTCCGCCCCCTCCTCCCCAGACTCAAAGCTCACATGGGTTGCCAGATTGAGGACACCAAATCTACGTGAACGAGTGCAAGACGAGCGCAACATCAAACTCTGACAATGGCAAATGATGATGAGTCCTGCACTGTAAGCTGATCAGCTAATGTATACGTTTGCATGCATAATACAAACCAGCTCATGTGGATTTTTTATACCTCTGTGTAGATGCATGGCTGGCTATGTACGGTTGCCAGATCAAAGCTCATTATCCTGAAAACAAATACCTGAATGTTGAAATTATTTAAAATGCCCGTCCTTACTAGTAGCCGTGATAAGTTAGCTAAGGCTAGCTAACCTCAGCTGAAGCTCAGTGCTTACCAGTTCAGGAGAAAATAAGCCAACTTGGCATCAGTCTTAAAGGTCTTCTGGACTTTAAGGCTGCATCGCCAGTATTTACTTGTGTTTTACTACACCTGTGGTTGTGGAGCTTTTTAGAAGGATGCCAAGGCTTTTTAGGCTAGGTAGAGTCTAACGTTATCTCTGTCGATCCAGTTCGTGTGCTTGCTTCTATGGTTGCAGCACACTGTGTTTGCCGGGCAATTAGTTTCATATCTGGCAACCCAGGTGTAGGAATGGTACTGGGAAATGACGGATCACAAGCCAAAAGACAGACTTTTCGCTCCGGAATGGAAATTTTAAAGAATCACATACTGGCTGTAGCGTTGTTGTCAGAGAAGTCAGTGACTTAGCAGGTTTCCTGTCTTTGATGACGTATCATGCTTATTTTATTATTTAGTGTTGTAAATATATTATATATTGTTCCTTTATGGTTTATTATCAGGTGTGGGAAATAAAGTATACGTACTTTGTTTCTGTTCTTAAGTCACAGTATCTGAATTTTACTTTAACTCACTGCATTTCAAAAGAGAAATCTGTACTTTTCACTCTTCACATAATTTACCAATCAGACTCGTCACTCAGATTTGTTTAAAATCAGGCAACTTTTATTCTGCCGCCTCATCCAGCACCAAACTGAATCGGAGGCCGTGCATAATCTACTTAGATTAGATATCTATCTGTACACTTCTACAGGTCACCTGTGATTGGCTGCTTCCACAGCTACCAAGAATACAGGAAAAGGATGTAAAGAGAAGCAGCAGATGAGACAGATAAATGCTAGAATGCAAAGAATGTTATAGTGGTGAGTCACTGTATATTCTGGAAGACGCAAATATTTTGGAATAAAATCCCCACTAAGAGGCCTTTAACTTCCAGTAAAACCAGCCATTAACTATAAGTTAAAATAGCCAAAATATATTTAACAGAAAATTACACAGAAGCCACAACAAGTAAACATATCTTTTTTCAGTATTTAGTGTGTCCACTCTTTGCATTTA
This sequence comes from Piaractus mesopotamicus, assembly GCA_023558415.1. Lineage (NCBI taxonomy): Eukaryota > Metazoa > Chordata > Actinopteri > Characiformes > Serrasalmidae > Piaractus > Piaractus mesopotamicus. The sequence continues at coordinate 1,289 of JAILXH010003952.1, read as the reverse complement.
TTACAGCTTTCATTCTTTTTCAGGCAACTTGCTTTCAGTTTTTTAAAGAAATCTGCAGGGATATTTTTCGCATCTCCAAAGTTCAGTCTTAGAAGTTAGTTGCATTTTCTGCTTCTCATGACCCAAGTAATCCAAAATGCAGTCAATTATGTTGAGATCTGGACTTTGGAGCGGTCACTCTATTGTTCTGAGAACACCAGCAGCTCCTTTACTTTTCTCAGCAATGGTTTCTTGACAGCTACACATCCTTTCAGACTCACAGTGTTGAGTTGTGTCTCACAGTGGAAGGATGGACAGAAATGCCTGTGGATTATTTTAGATCTGAATCAAGAGTGGAGCTGATTTCTCCTCAAAGATTAAAGCTGCTCTTCATCTGATGGGGACAGCTTTGGTGGTCTTCCAGGCCTTTCACAGTTATTAGGAGTCCCAATTTCTCTGTATCTTTTAGCCTTTTTTTGGAAACTCCTGTTTTTTCACTTATTTTTCTTTGACTTTCCCCTTCATTATGCAAGTGGATTATCTTACATCTAATCAATGGAAGATGCTCCCTGACAGTTGCCCAGTACTGTACATAGAAAACAGCGCAAACTGGCTGAGTCCTTCTTATGTTCCAGGAGCGAAGAATGATAGCTTGGACCTGCCTGCAGCTCCTGGCCATTGAAGGGGTCAATTTGTCACTCGTACCTCACTGAAAAAAAAAACCAGAGAAATTCTGTTAAAAGTGCATAATTTACACTTTCAACCAATACCACATATGTATTCATAAAAAAACAGGAGATATTTTATTATGATGAATCTGATGAAAAATTATTTTTGTGCATACAGAGCCATATGCAAAAGTGTGGGCACCCCTGTTCAAATGAAATGTTTTATTGCTTTTCTAAGTGAAAATAAATAAACGCATCCTCTACAGAGACACACTTCTGCACATTTTAATATGCAATTATTACATTTGCTGAATTTGACATATCAAAAGAAAAAACAAAGTGCCCTGTGCAAAAGCTGGGACATTTTATATCTTAAACAGAAATGGTCCACTAAAAATTGCAGAAAACAATGTGTAAGTATGTATCCCAGTAGAGGACGCCTTAACTTATTTTCATCTAGAGATTTAACCAAATATGTAGTTTGACCAGAGGTGCCAAAACGTTTGTATACAACTGTAGTCTCTGTTTGCAGAAAGAAAATACTTTAAAGACTCTCTCTCTCTCTCTCTCTCTCTCTCTATATATATATATATATATAAATTTTCAATGCAATTACAGTCACCTAATTATATGTCTGTGTGT
>JAILXH010003950.1:21105-32769 GCA_023558415.1 Piaractus mesopotamicus | reverse complement strand
ACAGCAAGATCTTGCTCTCTCTCTCTCTCTCTCTCTCTCTCTCTCTCTCTCCTTTCTATTTCCTTTCTTTCTTTAAGTATCCCTCTTCCTCTTTTTTTGACACCATTTTCTCATTTTCTTTCTCTCTTGATTTATTTCTCTCTTCCATCTTTCTTTCACAAACATACGCAGAAGGGTTTTCCTCTGACTCAGGCAGGAGGTCCTCCTACGTTCTCCATCCCTCTCTCTGTGTGCTTAATTTTTGTCTCCTGGGCAGAGTGTGTGAAGCATTGTGAGTGCTAGCCTCCCTCAATTACAGTATGATTACTGCAGCATGTCTCCAAAAGTGAAAAACTCCCACTCTTCTGAAAGTCTTGTCTGAAAAACCCGTGGAATAAACCTAACAAACGAACAACTCCCACATCTTCCAGGGAATTATAGCATATGCTCAAAAGGCTTTGGCCAATGACTTTTGTAAAGCTGGTCACAAATGATGTAGGCGGGTTTGGAGGAGAAAAGCCATGAAATGGAATATATTCATAGTCTAAGTAAACTTCTGATGAGTAAATCATGCACCTTGTTTTTTGAATCAGGTTACTTTTGTCCAGATATCAGTAAGCAGTAGTTTTGTAGTAATTGATTAAATGATCTTAAAATGAAGAAAAAAAAATGCTCTTTGGGTGATATATGCAACAATCAGTTTCAAGTGATGAGATTGATGGAGCACAAGAATAATATTCATTTAACTTAAGGAAAATGTATCTCTACTCTCTGGAATTGAGAAGCTAAATATCTTTGTTTTAACATGTAGAAGACATAAATATGGTGCTGAGAGCACAAGCTGACTGCAAAGCAGCACATCTGGCATTCACAGCGCTTGAATGATCAACGGGGAATGGTGTGGGAATTCCCCTTAACTAACGTCTGGAATACCTCACAGACTTGGCATATTATTGGACTTTATGAAAGGGAAAGCTCCAGTTTCCAACATTTTATGTCTTTCACTTCAGCACATTAAAAAAAAAGTGATTCATTGCTTCAGTCATACATGTACACCATTTCTAAATGAATATAAAACCTTAAATTAACAGTTACTGTATTTTTGTGGTAATGATCCATTCATTTAAATTATGTAAGTTCAGGGCATCACTTTTTTTCAACATACATTACTGTTTTTCTCTCCTATCTCCTTGTCTGTCCATCTCTCCATATGAATGACAGAAAAGTACAATTAATAAAGCACAGTTTAAGAAAAGACCAACCTGCCATATGTTGCAGTGAAGTGATTATGAATGCACTTAGCACACTGATTGCCTGCAGTGAGTTTAAGCCAATGGACGGAACTCTGTATCTGTTTTCCCAATCTGAGGAAAGAACAGTTAGAGTCAATCAATGACTTTGATAACCTAGAAATTTAATTACAATTAAATCTTAGTCATTTTATTTTACCTTTACGATAATACAGTTAAGTTTAGAAATTGATTTTTTAAAAGTGCTACAGAGTGAAAAAGTCTTTTCACATCACCTACCAACCTGAGAGAGAAATTAGGTAGCTTGCTAAATAGCTACTGTTCATTTATTTTTCCTTTTATGTTGTCAATTTATAACATACAACAAACATAAAAGCTCCTCATTAAACCTGAAGCTCTTGCCTAATATGCTCTATTGCGAGTGCCTGTTAGCAGTTAATGTAAGCTAATAGGTAAGTTCAGGTATCCAGTAAACCCAGTAAAACACTGAGCACTTAAAGTTATTTCTAGAAGACAAATATTAACGTTAATGAAAAAATAAGCTGTTTTTTTTTACTATTATTTATTCTCATGTAATTTTCTTTAGTAATACTTTTAATTGAATAGAACTGAATTATCACCGCAGTAAAATGTCTTTTACATAAGTAGAACTTTTCAGTATTTTTTCCACCCTTGTCTATTACACTGTTTCTATGAAATGTATATACAGTGTGTACCATTTCAGAGGCTGTGTCCTTCAGAGGCGGCTTTTGAAGGCCAATTGCATCACAGCGGCGCGACTAGGCTATTCCATTTCGAAGCCTTCTTTATATGCGGCCAAGAAATGTGTCCTTTTCCCTGGCAACGAAGGATCCATTGGGTGCATCCTTCGCCAGCCAACATATCCCGAAGTTCATTGCGTGGCGGCATCAACAGAGAAGCAAACGACGGCAGAAAAGTACACTTTTAAATATAAGTATTGGGTTTAAACTGAGGAAAAAAAAGCAAAACAATCTCATTAGTAGCTGGCAGGGAAGCATCTTCAGCTCAAATAAACAACTAAAATCAAAGTTTCTGGCTAAATCTTTAAAGAACATTAAAATAACTTGGCAAGAACTTGTGGCGCAACAGTAAGGTGCTATGACACAAACAGAAAATTCGTCGTAGGGCAGACCATCTCATTTTGGTTTAGCCTTCGTGGTTCTAAGCAGCCTTCAAAGGACAAGCCTTTGTAGACCGCATCCTTCGAAGGATCCAGCCCCAGAATTGGGACACACGGATAGATACAACAATGTTCAACATTTTGTATGGATCTAAATCACCAAGATTCACACTGTTGTGTGAGTGTCAGTGACAGTAAATATAATAAAATCAAATTTAAGTCTATTTCTTGATGAGAACATTTTGGCAAGAATACTGTGGATGAACCAGAAAAGGATATCTGCACTCTTGGACAGTATAAAAACACTCAGCCCAGAATATTGATCCTATTAGTTAATGTCTCTTCTGAATGCTTCAGCTGCTGACAAATCACAGTCCATGCAGCAGCAGCAGCTTCAAGCAACTGTAGAGAATTCCTACTTCTCTTGAAAGCAGTAGCGATGAAACAGCAGCAGCCAAAAATAGCCTCAGAGCTATTATGCTAGCCTGGTTTAGTGTAATGTCATAAAGCTTTAGCAACTGGCAATGCTAACAAGATAATGTCCTTTTTTTTGATATGCTGACTGTATATGAATTACTCCATTTAGACCATGTTAAAAATGGCTCTTTGGCCTCCAAACAGAGGCCTTTCATAAACAAACATGGTCTTCATTATTTAGATTAAAGTTTGTCTTTATGGTAAAAAAAACTGTGTACATAAAATGCTTTACATGGTCCAGTCTGGGCTGTCACAAAGCCTTGCTTATCTGGCCCTACCCCAGGTCAGGCCTGCTGTCCAGAGGAAGCCAGTGTCACACCCCATCACCCTCCACCTACACAATCCCTGCAAACCCCCAACAGACCAGAGGCCCGGGTCCAATTTATGCAAGGGAATGCAGAGGCTAATAATTAAAACCAGAACTGTTACATCAGTCTACACAGTGGCAGTTATTTTCCCAAAATTTCTTCACTTCCTGTTGTAAGAGAGAGTGAGGTGGTGGTGGGGGAGGGGAGCTCCTTTCCAAATGCCTCTGCCATAGACCTATGGAAAAAGTACATATTTTAAGAAAACAGTGATGTAAGTTTAGGACTGTGCCCATATGATAGAGACATTAGCTAATGAATGTGTCTATGTATAAAATTGTAACAGTTGGACAGCCAAACTATATGTAGGCAGCACATGCTATAAATAGACAGATAGACAGGATGAGTAGAAAGATATTACAAAAGCTTTTAAATGATAGGTCACATGTATAATTGTATGGATGATACTGTGTCAGTTGGTTTGGCGCAGCAGCGACCTGGCTTGTTACTCAGTGGTGACTCTTTACCAGCCCACAAGACGAGCTCTGAAAAAGTGGGGGAGGAAGAGGAGAAGGGCCTGCTCCAGGACAAGGAAATGAAGGATTTGGAAAGCAAAACAGACTTCCTGTCCATCCCCCTTCATTTGTGACATCCTCCCCCCAAAGGCTGATACACTCATTCACTTTTAGACCACCGCTGGCAAACAAGAAACAGTGGGGGAACTGGGAAGGAAATGCAGATGCAGGCCTTTTTTCACTTCTTTTTTTACCCTCCAAGTTAACTCACTCCTGCAGTGTCAAACCCAAACACGGCTGTGGTTCAAAACCACACTGTCTCATTTAACAGTCGTTTGAGATTTCTGGATTCATGAAGCCTGAATCATACACTTACTGGTAAGGCAGTGATTACAGTAACTCAGCCTCTTTATTTGACTTTAAGGTTGCAGGCCTGTTACAACCAGGTGTGAAAAATACTTAAACACACTCAAAAAGATTCTGGTGTTGTTTTCACTCCGTTTTCTCTCGTTTATATCACTTAACAAATGCATGTAACTAAGTAAAACTGAGTCTGTGTTTTCAATGAAATGTAAAGCACTGTCAGAATTAATTAATAATATTTAACATCTTTCCTATTTGTTCCTGGCATCACCTATTTGTATATTGTTTTTCTTACGCTCTATATCTTGTCTTTCCCCCTGGCCTAAGACCCAGTCTGGCCCACTTATAGCTTGGTCTACCAGACAGCTTCGACAGCGCCTTCTTCCACAGACGTTATTGATGCATGTCAGGTCAGTGCTCAGATTACACTAAATATTTTGGCACAGCTTTATAATGCAGGAGGAATGACCTAATCAGACACCATGATATGAAAAATTCATCAGCTGGAGTCTCCGTGACTAATTCTTATGCAACCAAATACTTTGATATGACAATAAATTTAAACACGGTTTCAGGTTTGTTTTTGTGACTGAGACAAGGCATGATGGGTTCCTGTCAGCCTTTCCCTTCAGTGAGAACAGTGAGCCTGTTGTCAGTGAGCTCATAACCAGAACTTTATTGGCAAAATACATGTTTATGCTTGTCTTGATGGAATTGGTGTATACATAACTAGACTAAACAGAAATAATAAACAAATAACACAAATAAATACAAAGGCACAGCTACAAAGAGTATTGCAAAAAAAACTACAGTATGTAAACAAGGTGTCATATATCATGTGTCTCTTATAACTTGCTTTTCTACAGCAGTTAAGTAGATAGATGCAAAATAGTGTTATTCCAAATGTACGGAATAAAATTCATTTCTGTTTTATTTGTATAGCACATCAGACGTTATGTCTTAAAGGTGATTGTACAGAAATTCATGCCCAAACTCCCAATCAGCGAGTTGAAAGCGACATTGGCAACAAAAACTCCTAAGGAATGAATGAAAAAGAACATGCGGAAGAAACACTTATACTCACAACTCAAATGGGGAACCCATTCTCTTCTGGATAGCAGAATTATGACACAAGTTTCATATGTGTTAACAATATTGTTGGAGGATCACAAACATAACTGGCCTCATTCTGTCTAGGTGGGTAGGATGGATCTCCCTCTTCTCATCACTATTGCTAGGCAACAAAAATATCTGTTAGCTGACATGACAGAATTAGCTGTTAGTGTTCTCCGCCAAGTATATTGACCTGCCTAATGACGTTGTGTTAGTGGCAGTTTAAAAAGATGTAGTAACGCTTTATATGTCTCAAAGCAAGCATGCTAGCCCTCGCCCTCACAGCTTAGTAGCATTAGGGGCAAAGGAAGAGGGATACTCCTTTTCTAGCTGGTTATAGACCTAGCCAGCGGATGAAACTGGCTATGAACAGAGAGTAGCACAAGTTTACAAAGGGAGTTACAGATGCATTCAGACAGTGGAAAGAAGATATAAGCCACTGACTAACATTAGAAGTCTATCTATCTATTTGCCTTTATTAGTGCTTCTGTACTTTTTTGGGAAAAAGTTTTTCAAAGAATTCTGTATTTTTCTACATATCCAAAGTTGGTAGCAGTTTCTGACAATCCAAGCAATTCTGACATTTTCTCATAATCCAAGCAATCCCAAACAGATTCAACGACGTTGAGGTTTGGACTCTGGGGTTGTCAGTCCACTGTTCTGAGAACACAAGTAGTTTCTTTGTTTGATTTGCACATATTTGAATCTGACTGGAAATTAAATAAATGAGAGGTGGCCTCTGACCTTTGTACACTATTGTAGAACTGACAGACAAATACCTCTGGAACTGTGGCCTTCGGTATAGAATATTGTGTAATTCAACTGATTATCAACACAGAGTTAGGTTAATAATCAGATTTAGAGTTAGGATTAGGCTTCGATTTTTGTTTGACTTAGGGTTAGAGGAAGTATTTGGTTGGATGCTTGAACATGTTTGTACGTTTATTACATATGATATGTTTGCTAGCAAATTATGTTATATTCATGAGAATCTAAAAGAAAATTATACATTTTAGTGCTTCATTGTGTTTAAATCCTCTGAATTTAACATGTAATGGTATTTTAATAATCAAATATATTCAATCAATCAGTCAATCAATCAGTCAACCTACTGTTAACTGTTAAAGGCCCATAAACATAGGCACAACTAGTATATGTATATGTCCTTAGTATATATCCTTAGTAAAATGCATACATTTTTATTACTCATAAAGTTCCCAGGTGTGGAGAGATCCATTCAACGCTCCAGTGTTATCTTTCAGGGGAGAGGCTTATTTCCATGAGCTTATTTCCTTTCTGCTTAAATGTGACTTCACTTCTCTTTCTCATCACCTTGATTACAGTGGAAACAGATGGCTCTGTCTGATAGCACCCACTGGCAAGCAGACATCACTGCTTTTCCACTTGCAAGTGAGTCAGACCAAGATGGCCAAGCTGGAAATAGAATGTACTGCATGTCGTTTAAAGCAAAAATTAGATCAACCACCCCCCACAAAACTAAGACACACACAAAAAGATATGATATGACTCAGCAATTTGCCCTGATGCCAAATGGCCCATCTTAGTAAGAAATGGGATTACACATGATTAAACCACACAAGGTGCCACATTTGTTGATCCAAAGGCTTGTATATATGTGGACATGCAAAGGTTCAAATTAAAAGACCCTCCATGACAACGATCAAACACATGGTGGTTGGCCGGTCACTACACTGGTTTGAGTGATTATCTGGCTTGCAGTGTGTTCTTTAGACTGCTGACCCATACAGCTCCTTGGCCTATAATTTACACACAGGCTCTTCACTGAGAAGTAAAAGTAGGTTAGCAGAAAGCTCTGATAGTGGCTCATTGGTCCCTAAGAACTTGCAACAGTGAGAGTGAAGAGTTTGGAGAAATATCCTCACTGACATGACGATAATATTCTGTCAGAGACTTTTGCAGGTAAGGTCATTCACTGGTTATTGGTGTTGCTTGTCGTATTAATGAAAGCATATCAGTATTCAAATTTAAATGAAAATGTAATATGTAAAATGGCTAAGTATTTGTGTTTCCATTAACATTTCCAACTCATTCATGCAATGTTGAGCTCAAGATTAAAAATTCAAATTCAATTCTGTGATTTTAATTTGCCATTTGGCATACTGGTATTGACATATCATTTACATAAAATTTTAGATGCTTTATGAGTAGCTGTATATTTATGTGTAATGTGATTATGCAATTAATTTTGGCAAAATTATAATTAAAATCTTATCTTATATGTATTTAAACTCTCTAAAAATGCATTCCAATTGCATTATCAAAGAAAAAAAAACAAGCTAGAAAGATGCCAGAATTATAATGTAAATGGGAAACAGCACCTCTCCTTTTTGCAATTACATTTTTATTGCCTACTACACTCATTCTGTGGCAAAATGCCTTCAAAAATGCATTCGACCTGTTTGCATTTACATTTTCATGGTCTTCCCAAACGATCAACCATCCCATCAGGGAGGCACCAAAAGCATGGCCAGCAGAAAAGGCTTTATCTGAAAACCTGGCGGTTAAAGAGTTTGTAGCTACTCCTATGTTAACAGATGAGGTGAAGAAGAGAAATATAGCCACTTGTGATGCCTAATGTTTTTATACATGATCCCATGAGAATGCGTTCAATCAAATGTGTAACTATAAAATGCAACTGCTACACTGTTTAAGGTGGACCTGACAATTAAAAAAATAAGCTATCGAGAAGGAAGCTAAGTTCAGCCTCACTTTTATTAACCAGATTGATAAATCACAAAACTTGGCCACGTGTTTGATTCAACACATTCTCAACTTCTCAACACAAAACCTCATTTCATAAACTAAGAACGGTGGCTGAAAGTGAGGCCAGACACAGAGATTCCAGTTGATTCCACATAGGGATATCATCTATTGCACTGTCCTTGTCTTGTGGATGGATGCAGAACTAAGCAAGCAAAAGCTATTGTTAATGCTAGCTAATGCTCAGCGGCATCTCTGCCACAGAAAGCCTGGTGGGACACAATAAACTGTAGGGGCAGCAGCCAACTCGTCAATGAGACTACACACAAATCTGATCCAAGCACAAACGCGCTCCATCAATGAAATCACAAATTCACAAATTAATGTAACGTGGTTCAGGAATTAGTGGAAGTGGAGACAGGAATATGAGTGATTGCATTGTGGTCTGCAACTACATATCCAAAGCAACATATCAGAGCAGGGAACACATTGCTTTCTGGGCATTAGGAACAACCCGCCTTGTAATAATGCAAAATGACACACCAGTGATGTTTACTTTCATCTGGGCAAACTTGTCAAAAACTTTTCTCTCAAAGTCCACCAATCTACAATGAATTCAAGTGATAGCACAGCAAGGGCAGGCAAGGAAAGCAGAAGAGTGTTTTTAGCTACACTTGCAGTTGCATGTTTTTTTCTTGAACCACTCTGGATTGAAGGAGCAGTTTTTGTCCTTTCCAGACTGAATGATGTTGAAATCCTCTGGTTGGTGTGGTCCCAAATGTTTAATCTCTAATTTCTGCTCTAATGTCAGGGTACCAAATCTAACTTTTATTACATTTTCGACTTGACTCATTATATTGCCTTGCTATTATGAGTGGCTACCACAACTGATGAGGAACTATGGCTAGCTGTGTAGCAACGCCCATACCGTAAATGACGTTTATTAAACCTCTGGATGTATGTAAATTTATTGTTTTTTATTTGCTGTTCTCAGCATGGGGCCAACGTGATCATGCCCCACAGCTGGTTATTGAAAGCGCACTGAACATGCGCAGAGCGTTTTTTAACTGCTCACTTGGTTAGACAAATGCTGATGGGCCAGCCCCAAGCTCACCAAACGGAGACTGCCAGGAGAAGTACTGCCATTTACACAACAGGTACAAGAAGATATTTGGAATGTATTGGACAGCCCTACCATTGTCATATGTAATAAATGCGCAACAATGTTAGTTAGAAAAATATATATATTTATTAGTTGTTATACTGAATAATTGATCATGTTGTGCACTGCTTCACAGTGATATCTAGTGGGGCCAGGCCCCTAATGTAGAGACGCCACTGCTAATGCTACATTCCCAAACAAGGACCTGATGTGCTGTTTTTATCAGCTGGCTAACATGTTTCAGCGCACTGTATCACACACATATACCTGTGATTTTTGTAACATTATTTTTTTTAAAAAAGAAGCGCAGAACATTAGCATTCTGCTTAGAACTGGTACTGACACTAGGTGGTTATGTGATTTACATATGTGTATGTGTAAGGACTGGTGACCTGTCCAGAGTGTTCTGTGCCTTCCACCCAATAAGCGTTGGGATAGGCTCAAGCAACCCCCTGCGACCCAGGAGGATAAGCGGCTCAGATAATGTGTGTGCATGTGTGTATGTGTACCAGTACAATTTTAACTAAATAATTTTATGAGCACATTTTTGGTAACAGATAAAGTGGAGCACAGCAATATGGCTACATCTAATGTTCACTGTGTAAGTTAGAAAACAGCCCTTGATGCTGGATTAATCTTTATCTGCCACATCTGTAGCCTACAGTCCATTTACACGGACAATAATTTTGATCTACTGATTAAAACAGAAAAATCTGCCACATTTGATTAAAGATTTTTTCATGGATCATGTATAAAGACAAGGAAATCATCACAAAATTATATATTGCTTCTCAAATAGAAGCAAATAGCAAAGGCAATTACCTGCTGGTAAACACACAGGCTGTGTATTTCTGTCTGTTGTGTGGGGAAGACAGCAGAACAAACCAAGAGTTATGGTGACCTTCGGGTTGACAGCTCTGAGTCCAAGTTACTTCTCAACAAGCAGGAATTTCCCTGTTCAAATGGTGTTGCTATATATTTATGTGACTACTAAACCAATAGTCAGTGAAGTGCACATTGTTGTCCCATAAAAAACAAACATTATTTATACATTTTACAACAGAAATTCAACATTTTGCTGCTTAGCAAAGACCAGTCTGAACTAGATTCTGACATTTTCCTCTGAACCTGTTAGAACTGAGCTATTCATGTTGGATTTGGTTGGTTGGTTCAAAAGAAAATGTACTTAACTGAAAGTATGTGTATTGTGACGGAATCTTACTCAATTAACAGTAAGGAGGCAAAGATGTACTTGATCCCACATTTAAACATACAAAAGTATATCAAAGTAAAAAGTAAATAATCAGTGGTACTGGTCCTCACACAAAGACAATTTAGCATAGTCATTTTATTTTATACTGGCATGAATTTGTTTGGATATTTTAATAAAAGTTTTAAAAACAATAAATTCTGTGTCACAGGACTGGCAAAAAGATTTGGGTAGCACTTTTTTGGGGTGGTCCTTTGTAGATGCTTAATAAACTCAACACATTATCAGTAACACATCAACAACATATCAGTAAAGCAGCAGTAGTACAGCAAGTAGTGAAAATAATTTTCTCTTTTCTGTGAGTAAAGGTGCAAGTACTTAGTTCAGTAACACTTGAGTAAAATGCAAATTTTCCAAAGTAAAACTAATAATAAATGTATTAACAAAGTACAATTACTTAAGTATTTTCTACTTCTGCTCATATCCCCTCACCCACCTTATCTCCCTGCTTTGTTTTTTCTCTGTATTTTTATTACCTTATTTATTTATTGCCTTATGTTTTTAGTCTAGCATGCTAAAACTATTTGTGTTGTTGGCAGCAAGGTCTACCACGGTCCACAAGCATGAGACCAATGCATTATGTAAAGTTTATCCAGAGTACAAAGTTTTGGGATGTTGCTCTGTTGTTGGCTGTGGACAGCAGCATGCAGTTCTGCAAACGTGGAGAGTGAATTGCATAAAAAAGAGTACCTCTGTCTGGTGCAACCCAGACCATAACAAGTTCTGCTTTCATGTCTGGGTTCCTCTCAAGATTTCCCCAGGGAGTTTTTCCTACTGCTGTTGACTGGGTCAGGGCACATTTCTATAGAGCTGATTTTATTTTAGATTGTAAAAAACTATATAAATAAATAAGATGTGGCTGTGCATCATTGGCCACGTAGCACACACACACACACACACACACACACACACACACACAAACACATCATCTAAACCGCTTATCCTTCTGGGTCACAGGGGTTGCTGGAGCCTATCCCAGCTGTCACTGAGCGGAAGGCAGGATACACCCTGGACAGTTCGCCAGTCCATCGCAGTGGCCACGTAGCAGGTAAAGTCAAATTGTACAAGAGGGGGTTTGCTTTAAATTTCTTATAATTTAATTTTTATTTACTAAATCCATAAATTCCTAACTTGCAGGCAGCTTGCTAATGGCCACCCAGCCCCTACCTCTGCCTCAGCCGAGTCTCTACTCGCCACAGCTCCAGAGAACAGTCACATCTCCGGACCAGAGATTTGCTCTAGAGTAGGCTGCACAATATGTCACCATCATCATCGTCATTAACCGCTTGGTCCAGACAATATGTCATTTGCTAACCATTATCACACTATTGGAAGGTGTAGTAATAA
>JAILXH010003950.1:906-18472 GCA_023558415.1 Piaractus mesopotamicus | reverse complement strand
CGATTAAATACATGATCGAAAGCTTTCCGGACCCAAAAAAAAAAAAAAAAAAAGACACCCGCATATGCTTTTGAAGAAACTTTATTCCCCCTTAATTTTAATTCATAAAAAAGTGATCATACTGAACATTACCCAGTGTTAACATCATTCGTTTGGATTAATAAATAAAAAATAAACATAAATAAAAAAAAAATAAATAGACAGGTGTGCCACAAAAAACAAAAAAAATTGTCTGAAAAAATAATGGCTTTTCACAATGATGGGATAAAACACAATACTCATTTCATTAACACTCTGCAATAAGGGTCACAGTTTTAAGACAACTTTGCATGGAGGAGGGCACAAGGTAAACAGAGTTGGAGGCACAAATGAAACATTTTTTTCTTCTTCCTACTGATAGAGATATTACAGAAATATAATACCGTTTATCAGGCAAAAGCTTATACAAGGTATGTGTTTGTAGTGCTCTCCACTCCCACCACCCAGTCACTTGCAACATCAATAGCAGAAAAATAAAGACTTTTCTGCACGAGCCCCTTCTGATCCCCAATTTGTTATTTGGGCTTGAGGTTCAGAAAGGCCATTATTGCACAACCCAGAACGACACCCCTCAGAAAGGCACTTTACTCTCCCTTCCATGCCTCACCGCGAGTTACAGCCGCAGACTTCAGCCACTCTGCCAACTTTAAAACAAAGAAAAAAATGCTTGGAATCCACAGCTCTCCATGTCAGATGTGTACCACTTAGTGAAATTAAAAATGTCTGTTTTTAAAAGAAGAAAACAAAAAGGAAAGCTAGTGATTGAAGCATAAAAAGTTTGAGCAGAGGGCCACCTAGCACCTTTGTGATGCCCCTCTTATGCTCCTCACACAAGTCCAGCTGAAAGGAACAGGCTTGGCGCTTCATTGTGTGCACTGGTGCATGGTGAAGTCAAGCTGGTAGTGTTGGTGCAGGTTCAAGTCTTAAAAAGGAGAAATGAAAATCCAAAACAGTGCACCATAATCCATGGAGGCCATGATACAGGACAACTTCATGGTGAGATGGAAGCTTCCCCTGATCTGGTTTCAGGTTTTTTTTTTGTTTTGTTTTTAAAGCAGCAAGTGGTGACCACGTGAAGCCCAAGCTTAGGTGGTTTGGTCACACGCTGGCGTAGTGCTGCAGGAGCTGCACCACATAACGAAGCCGGTGTCGCAGCTCTGAGGAGCAGCCACATTCACTGAGTATGCTCAGAGGATATGAGTAAGACACCCGCTCCCGACTGATGTACGTCAGCAGGTAGGAGTCTGACGACTTGCACAAAATGACCTTTGTGTGGTCGGTGTAGAAGTTCACCTGTGAGGAGGAAAGAGCCATGAGACATGGAAAAGTTTCATCTACTTGATAAGGAGCCATTTTACGTTTAAGCATGGACTACGTTAATAAAATCACCATTTGTAACGAAATTTAACACAAGACTTAGTTTAACCCATGCCCAGGAAACCAGCACAAGAGCACCTTATCCTCCACTGTTAGAAAACTGAGACAAGATTGTATTTGCAGCACTTGTCCCTGCCTCGACCTGTCCAGGGTGTATCCTGACCTTCCGCCCAATGACGGCTGGGATAGGCTCCAGCACCCCACCGTGACCCAGAAGGATAAGCGGTTTAGATTTTTGAGTGTGTGTGTGTGTTCATTTGTTCCTGCCTCTCTGTGTTCTGAGATTTTTTACATTTATGACTACATGCTGATCTAACAGAATTTATTTGAATAAGAGAAATGGAAGGCTTACCTGTAGAGAACCATTGTTGAAAAGCATGACTAAAGCATGTTCAGTTTTCATCCACTGCAGCAGAAGAGGGCAGGCAGTAGGAGGAGGCAGCTCAACACAGCTCAGATCACCACCCTGGAGAGAGAGACAAACTCAGTTTAATTCACTGTCGAAGCTTATGAGTTCTTTTGTCCCAGAGAAATCATGACTTCTACTGAAACCTGCATTCCTTAATTCTTTTTACCTCCATGAGATTCTGCTCCATGTAGTTAGCCATGAGCTCCACTATGTGTTTTTGGCTCTGGAGCTGTTCTGGTAGTGAGTCAACTTGGAAAGTAAAGTGTTTATTGTTGGTCAAACAGTAATGAACTGTCCTGCGGATAGAGGGTAAAAAACAGAACCAAGTTAAGCTGATATGGAGTCTGGTCAGTCTGACCTAATTAATAATTTCCACAAGTTAATGAATTCAGAAAGAACCCTCAAGTCCTTAAGTAGGTAAATTATAGCTCAATCCAACCTTTAGGACTTATAATTTATGCAAACAATCATTTATTAGACAAAAGGCCCTACCTGCGCTGGTCACACAGACTTAGGTGAGTGCCTTCATTAAAGAGGACACCGACATTCTGATTGGAGAGTTGATAGCCGAACCCATATTTGTTGGAGTAGTCCACCCACTTGGTCACCCAGATAAAAGGTTTGGGTTTTGTGAGACATGGAGGGTTTCTCGATGCTGAAGAACAATTAGAATTATTAAAAAAAAATTAATTTACACCAATTTATTAACTCTTAAGGATTTCCTAATTTATCACTTAATTCTACCTAATTATTTTAATTCTTAAAGGCTTCTATCAAGCACTTCAGCATGAGCAGTGTGTGAGAACAAACCTGTTGGCATGGTTGATAAGCAACTATTCAGAATCTTCATGGCGGCCTCAGCCACAGCTGCTGGGGTCAGGATGTCTTCACACGCTGTGCAAAAACAGGAATCATTAATTAAATGACGGCTCCAACAGAAACAATCTTAAGGTAAGACTTCTGGGGTAAAACTGCAGTGTTACTTTAGCTACGTTCACATTACAAGCCTTATTGCTCAAATCAGAATTTTTGCTCAAATCCGATCTCTGACACGATGGTTCACTCGTAAGTGATTCAAATCTGTCATTAATGTGAACGAACTGGCGTCCTAAAATGACCTGCATGCGTCACATGAATGAACTGCGTGTGTCACGTGCATCATAAGCAAACAGACAGAACGAGCCTTCACTGTGAAGATAATTAACTCTGATCAGCTCTCAGCTGTTCATTATTAGAGTGAGACGAAGGCAAAAAAGGTGAGATGTGTTGCTTTTCCATCCTTTACGGGCTTTAACTTCTGTTCGGTGCTGCTGCCATGGTAACGCTGAATGATGGCGCACGCGCAGAATTCCGATCTGAACGTTCACATTAAGGTCGCATGACCACAAATCGGATACGTATCCGTTCTAGGACCATATATTAAAGTGGCTCAGGTCGGATCTGAAAAGATCAGATTTGCGTGTTCATAAAGCCCTGAAAACATCAGATCTGTGTCACATTAGGACAAAAAAAAATAAAAAAATCAGATTTGTGCCACTTTAACCTGGTAATGTGAACGTAGCCTTTGAGTTCTTCATGTAGATCAATATTTTTGAGTGAAACATTTTAATAAAAATAGCACTCTAAAAGCCTTAGATTGAGCATGTACACATACTGATCCAATTTTTGCTACAACACTAAGAAAATTAACCTATGTGCTCGTTTACCGTCAGTGCTGCTGGCCACAGTGCCTTTGAAAGAGTGGGATGCTGATTTCCTGGACTCTTCCTCAGCTGGCGTGTCCAGACGCCCTGAGCCGGCCAGCTGACCCACAGGAGAGGTAGCCTGTATGAGAAAAGGTCAAAATAAGGCCAATGAATGAGCTCTCAAAATACAATACTGCACTGTTAACTCAGAGTTTCTATGTACAGTTTTAAAACTGTCTGAACAGGTAATCCTTTTCACAGCTCTGGCATTCATTCAATTCAACCAATTCAGTTCAAACTAATCTCCCTTCAGTCAAATGGATGTGAAAATGTGGTGTTGTGTTGATTAGTTTTGTGGTTGAAGGTTTAAAGGAAAAGCTTTGGTCATGCTGCAGCTGCAGCTTGTAAGCCTTAAATTTGGCTTTCCTTAGTTCAGCACTACTCTGAGAAAACCATTCACAATGCCTGTCCTTTTGCACTCTATTATTCATCTACAGCAGGCCACAGAACAGTGCTGCCAAGCCAGCAACAATAGCACAGGCTCCCAGGCCAGACTTTTTATCACAACTCCCTCAAAGGCAATCCAAAAGTCTTGAAGCAGCTTGTAGGCAGACATTTAAGGCCTTGTGGTCAGGACAGCGCAAGAGCATCAGTCAGTGCATCAATGAGTCTACATAAAACATGTTCCAGCACATGCTCTGGGAGATAAACACTAAGAGCCTTATCATGTATACCTCATTCACACCCACTGTCTTGTAGCTGATCTGCCGGCTGATGGAATGCTTCACCATGCCTGATACAAGCTTGGAGATGTCCTCCTTCTCTTCACTAGGGTTCTTCTCTACTGTAAGTGAACAATACAGCAGGTAGAAAAAAAAGTCATTCACAGATACCAAGAGAATTCTTTCACTTAGATCTCAGGTGGAAAAGAAGCAAAAAAAAAAACAACAAAAAAAAATGATGAGGCTCACCTTTAGATTTCTTTTTTCCAAAGAGGCTCTTGGCCATTTTAGTGAAGAACTTCTTGGCAGGGCTGGGCGGGTTGAGTTCAGGCACCATCACACAGGCGCAGGGGGGAAGTTTGTCTGGGGTGAAGCCCTGGCGAAAGAAGGATTTGAGGAAGAGAGACAAAATTAGGAATGCTATGCATTTCAAAGACATACAATACTTAATCAAGTGCCATACAAAGATTACCTTAGTTATTACAGTAAGTGCTGCAGTAGTCTACTAACCTTGCTGAAGTACTCATGGGCCAGAATCTGGTCTAGAGTGAGGCGGTCACTGGGGTTTTTCTGCAGGATTGCAGCAATTAGCTTCTGTGCTGCTGGTGAGAGGGAAGGCAGGAGACTGTATCTCACTTCCTTGATACACTTGTACGTCTCTTTCAAGTCTAAGGTTTCAAATGGTGGGTTGCCACACAGGAGCGTGTACCTGAAGAAATCAGTGAAATAGACTGAGGTCAAGCTAATGCAAAATTTGTCAATGTAGCACGAGTTCAAAGTAGACCCCTCCCGCATTTCATTTGCTAAATCTTTAAAATTTAACTAAATTAAGCAGGAAATGGCATCTACTTACATTACACAACCCAATGACCAAACATCTGACTCAGTCCCATGACCTTGACGGTTCAAAACTTCTGGTGCCAGGTAGTTTGGTGTTCCACAGATGGTTCTGCACAGCAAAGTCAGTTACCTTAGCATTTCTGTTAGCATGTTTACTCAACTGTATTGTTCAAAAGCTTAATTTCAAGGAGGGAGGCAAAGAACTCACTTTTTTCTCTGCTCAACAGTCTCCAATTTTGCTGCTAGACCAAAGTCTCCTAATCTCAATTCCATATTCTCATTTACAAAGAAATTACCTATAAGAAAAACAATTCTGCAGTCAACCTTAGCTCTGCAGTTAAAAACTTGTGGAAGCAAAATAGAGCCATATTAATCAGTGAAAAGTATGCAATCATTATTATACCACTTAGCTTGACAATGTTATAATGCAATACAAAAAACAGCAAGCTCAATTTCAACAGAAAATGCAATACCTAGTTTGAGGTCTCTGTGGAGGATGTCTTTGTTGTGGAGGTATTTGAGGCCAGATATGATTTGCCTGAGGTAGTAACGCACTTCGGGATCCGTGAGGGTGTGCCGTGCTTTCCAAATGTGTGCCAAGGACTGTGACAACAAAAGCAAGCAGTCAAGCTCAAGCTCAAGCTCAATACCTCATTTATTACTAACGGCATCTGCTCTTATTGGTAAAGTCATCCGGGTTACTAAATGCTACACAAGGAAAGCAGCTCACCTTCCTGCTGCAGAGCTCTAGGAAGATATAGATGTTGTCCTGGTCTTCAAAATGATGGGAAAACTTCACTACATGCTTGTGTTGAAGAGTCTTGTGAAGCTCAATTTCATTTGTTATCTAAGAACACAAACATGGTAACATTGAAAAATTAAATATGATAGCAATTATTTGTATCTGTAATGTAAATACACCAGAGTCAATGAGGGCAATGTTACAGAATTTTCTGTCTGACTAATGCACTAATGTGATAAGCAAGCAGTGTTGCTTCTAATTTTACCTTGTCTCTCTGATGTGGCTTGGACACTCTACTTTGTGGTATAACCTTCACAGCATACATCTTGTTGTTAGCAAGGTCTGTCATTTCATAGCAACGTGCAAACCCCCCCTGAAACAAAAGCAGTTTGTCAACAGATTGCATTGCGTAAAATAACTCCTTGCCTTAATGTACAAGTACGTGGCAATGGCATGTTCCATCACACGGACATGGAAGGCAATGACGTCTTCGTTTTTCCTCCACCACAACCCCACCTAAAGAGCTTTGATCATGACGATGCACTTTCATATTCCAAACCCCAATATCAAAGATGGGAAAGAATAAAGATCCCTATATCTTATAAACAGATGAATAGGCTTTGACTATAACCGCTGTAATGAGCAGTGATGAGCAATGCAGCATTACGGCATTTGAGAAAAAAGCTATATGGCATCTGAGATGCCAAAGAACTGCGAGCTGTAAGAAGGATTTCCAGAGCACAAACCCGATTTTGCCGTTATTACACTCGCAGTTAAGAGGAGGGACACATCTCATAAAAATAAAACACAATGTAGGCCTATGTAACATATTGAGAAAATAGATTCGAGAAAAAAAAACAAACAAACAGACTGATCGGCTCCCAGACAGCTGCCTCTGCTAGAGTAAAGGATCTGCCATTCCATCCACATACACATAATCGACCATTCAAGAATAAGCGGCCAGAGAAGGCTCACGATAGTCCATCATTGACTGAAGACCACAGACAAGAGGTAAACTGACATGAACGACAAAACATTACAACACTATTATTTTATAACTCATTATGGTACCGACATCGTTATAGCTGAAGAAAAACCAAGTAAATACCTTTCCCAAAAGCTTTCCTTTGGAGTATGACTTTCCAGTTTTCGGGTCGACCACCACCTGCGCCAGCTCCGTTTTCGTCTGCTCACACTTCGCGGCGCTTCGGCTTGGTTTGGGAGGCTGGGATGCCTGGGAGCGGTCCGGAGACGGCTTGAACAACTCCGGATTCATTATTCGACACGAACGTCGCTGCGCTGTGGTAAAACAGGAAGGGTCCATTCATTAAATCTGTTCCTACGCCCAGGAAAATCGCGTTAGTTCCGTTTTGGTTCAGTTTTTTGCGCCAAGTCCCCTACGTACCTCCTTATTCAGCTCAATGCTAATGAAACATGCCCAGACAACGAGTTCCACTAGTATATAAGCTACCAGTGACGTAATAGTAGCAGGCGGTTCGATAAGACGGGCAGTGCTGAAAAAGAACAAAGGTGATTGGTCCGGAAAACGTCAAATAAGCGGTGGGGGGAGACGAAGTGAAATGCGTCTGAAATCCTGAATGAAATCCCGCAGTGATCCAATCACAGTTAGGCGTATTCCAAGAAGCTTGAAGAACATCAGTAGCCGGCCATTGATAGAATACTTGGACGTGACTTTGGAAAATGGTCTTCTGCTTTGTGTGTTGGTTTCATTAATCAAGACAGTATTTTTGTTCATAGTTATAGTATCAAAGCATGTTGGACTCATTCAGCACCCCCCCCCCCCGGTTTTCATTCTTTAAAATTCTTCTTTAACTTAGGTTTGCTATCTCTACAACTTACTTTTACTTAAACAAATCAGTTTCCACAATTCATTTCATTTTTATATTGCACGTACATGAAATTTTGAATGAAGCAATTACTTTGCCATAATAAAGTGGTGATCCAGAAAAGGCCTGTGCTGCCTCCTGGTGGATTTTGTCTGTTATTTAGGCTAGATGCAGCGAATGATAGTATAAGTGTGGTCCAACGTTTTTCCTCAAAAACATTTTCCTCCTTTTCAGGAGTTCTTGCGAAATTAATACATATTCCACAGGATACAGAATTGCAGTTTGGGGTTCAAATAAATTTGTACGTTTGTAAGCTTAAAGATAAGTCGACTTTATTACAATTTCACATTATTTTGCTAATAATGTTTCTTTAATGAAGTCGCCGAAATATTTTGTTGTTTAGTCGTTACTTATTAGCTCGACAGCTAACATTCTGGCCATTGCATGTCCTCATGTTATTAAATTCATTATGAATATTTTAGGTTAATCACAGAAATTTAAAACTACAAAACCGTTAGCCTAATGGCTTGTATTCTGGCCACACACTAGCCTACACACGTTACTGTGAGAATTATAAATATCTTAATCATTAATTGTTTTTACCTGAAAATCGTTATTTACCTACTTGATACCTTAATAGTCTGGCCTGGCCATACTAACTTACCTGTGTTCCTAGGCCTCAGGAACAGAAACCATCACTACCCAAAATTCAAACATGCGCGAAGCAGTAAAATAGCCCCAGGGAAGTTATAAAATTACACGAGCCCTGTTCTTTATCAGATTTTACAAGTTTGTAATTGTATGACTGCATTTGATATTGCTTTCTGAAAAGAAAAAAAAAAAAAAACTGCTGTCCCCTTCTGTGACCCATGGAAGCCTATGGGAAGGAATTTTGTCACATTTTATTTTAGAAAGCACAAATCGGGGAAAGAAATTACATTTTTAATCATTTAAGACTCTTTGATAAAAAATGTTTTAAAGGAAAACCCCGGACCTTTCTCATTAACTACAACATCGCTTCAGCCTCTGCTTAACTGCTGTTTTTCCCCTTTAAAAGCATGTCATCTTGTATCTTATGGGACTAGTCAGTGATGTAATTTAAATGGTCAAATATTGCATTCACCATTTTTCATCCAAGGTGTATGACCTTCTGTAAATTTAGCTTTCTGACTCACTCAAACTGTCAAACATTGACAAAGCTGTAGTATCCCTGACATGGAACACACTGAAACTTCCCTAAGGCTGCATTTTTATTTTCCATTTTCACTGAACACAGTCCTGAAAACATCAACATTTTCCAAACAGATTTCAATTGTTTTCAACAGGGCAAGAAATAACGACTGCAGAACTAATTTAAATGCTTATGCGCTGTAATCCAGTACTTTCAGCTGGACAGGATGCAAATAAAACACTATAAAATAAAAAAATACAAAAAGTCATTTACAGGAATGGCATGTATGTGAAAATGGTAGTGTGATGATTCACTCTGTTGGAGGGATTGAAGATTCAGAAGTCAAAATCTTCTCTGGCTTTTTTCTCCTGAGACTCAGCCCAGGCTTTGTTGATGGTCCGCTTCATTTCGTCGTCACCCTCTGAGTAGATCTTCTTCAGCATGTTCATTAGTCCTTCTCCCGGGTCTGCATTCTCATCATAACTAGGTTTGCTGAAGACAAAATAGTCATATGTTACTACAGGAAAGGGGAAGGCAACATGATAATTTGGCATGAAAATACTAACATAAGTCCCAAAACACTTTTCAAAGCATATCATGGGTATATTCAGTGGTTCTGAACTCCAGCTCTGCATAGTTTCTTATCCATCACATCTGATCTAATGTACATAATAATTATGAAGCTCTCTGTACACTGGATCAGGTGTGTTGGGGCAGGAAATAGAAAGTGTACAGGGCATAGTGTCCCCAGGACTAAAGTTGAGAAACCCTGTTCTACAACACTGCATGCATCACAAAAAAGACATACTTAGACCACTTTATACAACCAGTGGGTAGGAACTGCACAAATTCTATAGTAACAAGTAGCTAATGCAGTCAGCCTTTTATGCCTTTATCTTGTTTATTTTTTGCCAAATGTTTTTTCCCCTCCAGCTCCTCCTTAAATATTTTATTTTGTAAATGTCTAACTACAATAACATTGCACACCGTACCACTGTTTTTTTTTAATAAATGTGCTACTGCTTTTTTGTCTGCAAGCTTCAGAAAAACAAAAAGCTTCTGAAAACTAAAAATTTAGTATGCAAGTATTTTCAAGTTACATTTTTGCCACTCTTAGTACATAAAGATTCTTTAGATGCATCGGTTCACACTTGCTGTGTGGTCCATACACCCTGTTGTAACTCCAGGCTTTCTATATTAATTTTCTACATAAAAAAAGCTAAAGAATGATAAGAAATGGTACAATTATCACCCTTTCCTGTGGGAAAGAGAATGTAGTATAACTCATTTAAGGTACACAACTGGACCTTAAGGACCATGTTGTACCTTTGAGGGTACATTTACATTATGTGTACCCTGGTGGGAACAAAACGTACCTGAACGGCTCAAATGTGCTGCACTTAAATGTTCATTCAAAAATTATGGCAATCAGAAGGTACCTTTTTCCTACTACAATGCCAAAACCAATACTCTCAGTAATACAATAATGTATGTGAACAATGCTTTCCGTCGGTCAACTGAGATCTATTAGGAGGTGCCTGTTTCTCTAAGCATGATTTACTGCTTAGCCAGCTACCTTTAAACTTTGATCAATTTAAGCTTGGATTTTCTAACAACAGTGGATGACTGGACAGCTAACCACTGTCACAGAACACTGTTGCATGAATAATATTTTGTGAAGTTGAAACCTAATCATGAACCCTCACTTAACTGAATGTGCTTCATGAGATACTCCTGAATGAGGTTTTAAAGGCACTGTTGATGCAAAGGATATCAGTCAAGCTATGGTTCATATGTGCATCAAATCTCAAAGTAAAAATCTAGGATTTCATTTTAAAAATGTTTCCCCCAAGCATGCCATGTGTCAGCCTCTTTCTGTGATTTATCTTACTTATTCCTGAACTGTTTCAGTTCTAAATCTAACTTTGCAATAAACATTAAATTCAAAACAAACTTGGAAACCTCTTTACTATTTTACTACTGCTTTAACTTTAACTTCACAAAGGTTACTTGACACACATAGCTATAACGTAATAGTGATAACACCAACAAAAAAATAGAACAGAAAAAGAACACAAAATTTTGCATCATGTACGAGAGCTGAGACATGTTTATATTCATTTGTTTTTCCTTAGAGCCAAACTTGTTTTGTCTGTCTGAAACCTGGTGCTGTGGTCAGAAAATGATTTAAAACAGACACGGTAACCTAGGTGGCATTATGTAAAGACATGTCTGCCTGCTGCACCAAGCATGTTCAACCAGCACAGTTTAACAGTCACGTTTCTACAACGAACACAGACTCATATCCATCTATCGAAATGTAAATGTGGTATTAAATGTATGATATCACATCACCCAACACATTTAGAGGTTCAGTTATGTTCATGTTTGGGAACATTAGTGCCTTCCTGTGGTTTGCATAGTGTTACCATTACTGTGGTAATATAGTTATCTGTCACCAGTACAAAAACTGTATTCAGACCAACTCAAATGCATATAGCTGATGGCAGCTTTTCTGTGCCAGTCGTGCAGAGAGGCCTGGGGGGAGGTGAAACATGATATTATTAGTTAATATTTTTTTCCCCATCTGCTGGTGCACAGTGATGTAATTAAAAATCAGAATATATTTTAAAGGTGGGCAAAAGTCATCATGTTTTGAAGGAAAATATGGGAAAACAAGAATTTTGTCTTTTAAATATGATACTGTATGATACATCACACTAAATACGATAAGGAACATGAACTAACATGGTAAAAAAGTCAAGGTGACTTTAATATTTTTTTTTTAATATTGTCCTTCAAATTCGTTTCTTATGCTTGTAATTTTCCATGTTTCTTCTCCACACTATCCTTGAATTCTATCCTTTTATACCTTTCATGAACACTATATTATTACTTTAGTGTATATATGAATGGTTGACTTAATATGAAACATTGCACACATTTAAGTCAATGTTCTTAACATTATATGATAAATGTAAGAGAACGTATATAGTAGCATACTCACTCTTTCTCTTTAGTTTGTTTCTCCACCTGGGTTAAACATTCCCATTTCTTTGCTGTATTCTTCTTGCACATTACAAGTACCATGTCTGTTTTCACCTGTAAAAAAAACACAGCTTAAGATGCCATTCACTAAAGCTCAAGATCTGCACCTGCTTATTCACAACCTTCAGTGTAAATGCCTACTACAGAGACCCACAAACCTTTCTACTGCTCTCCTCAACTACAATGGGGCACAAGAGGTTGTTGATCATCATCTGATGGTTCTTTCCATCCAAATTTTTAACAAGAACATTGACAGACCTGTAAAAAGACAAACTATGTTTCATCACAGCACATACCACATTATATCTAATGTATTCAACAGATGCTATGCAAAATATTACAATCATTCATAAAACTGCAGTAACTCGTTCCTCTCAGAAAACATGTGCCCATAAAAATCAGTGACTGTCATATTTTAAGATGAATGTACCTCTCTGTAAAGTCGGCCTCAACATTTTCAGCAGGGATTTTATGTACGCCTTTTAGTGTGATGTAGATTTTTACGAATTTGTCTGACTGGTCCCAACCTAACAAACAAACAAACAAATAAATTTAAAAACCCAACTCAAACCAAACCAATACAAATCAAAGAGATAATATTATAGGCCTATACTATATTATAAACCTGTTATTATATTATATACTGTATAATAGTAGGCCTTTATTCATTGAACATGAGAGGTCAATTTTTTGGACATACATACCATAATTATTTACTTTAATTGTATATCCCTTCACTGTCGTGTCTGCCTTGCCTCCGGAGTCCCCCCTTGCCCGTTGTTCTGTCTGTAGCCGTTTCTGACTGAGCTCTTTCTCTATCTTTTTCTGCTCCTGGGAGAGGACGTCCTGCACACGTTTGCTTTCACAAAGCCCCAGAAGACGCGTTACTTCTTTCAAATCGTTTTCAAGCCTCGAAATCTGAACAAAATATTAACAGGATTAACTTACCCACTTAGCTAACATTCTTGCTGGCGAATCCCTCGTAACCAACAGTGCTCGAGTAAAGTAGTTAGCTAGCTAGGCTAGGTTAGTTAACGCTAGCATTCACAGGCTCATGTCCTAAATAACCACAAGGTCATTCATTCTTTCATTTAGCTTTTATTACATTAACTAGCCAACCACCTAAACTAATATCCGACGTCCCACATTTTAACACACCACATAGACTGCTATTCACAAAACCGCCTGTTAAATCACTCGGTCAGCCCACATTAGCTAATGCTACCTCAATTCAAAACGTTCATGGGTAAAAGCGGTCCTACCTGCTCACGAAGGTCCATGATTTTGTCTGTTGCGTACGTTTGAATGTTTTTGCAGATACTTTCTAGCTTTTCGACTTGCAGCGAACCAACTAACTTGCACATCTAAACTGCTAGACTCGCATGTCCAGAACACTTTCTAGAATGATTTCACGTCACGTCCCCTAACACCAGCAGTCCCAGTTGCCCCCATATCGGCTACTTCCGCGTATTGCGTATTTCCTATAGATATATATAAAAGACTATTAAAACAATAAAATGTAAATGCAAACCTCATTTTGCTATTTCTTTTTTCAAACTTTTTTCTTTGCAAATATCCTGCCAAAATTGAAAATTAAATGAAATATCTACATTTGCAATCTAATTTTTCACATAAGCACGAGTCATTTGTGACAAATAAATAAATAATACTTTTGAAACAGCTTTTTGTCATTTCATATTTGTCATCATTTGTTATTTCATGGCCATATCTAGAAATTAAATGGCTAATAGAAAACAGAAAATCCAACCCAGACAGCCAATTCGTGCTGGCGTGGAGCTGGGCCTAATCCGTTCGCCGACTGTCACTGAGGCTGGGCCAAAGTCGTCAGCCAGACTGCCAGACTAGGGCCAGTGTCTTTTTGAACATCGGCCGAAAGTTGGGCCAGCAGACTTGGCAAATGACTTGATACCGACTGTGTTTCTGCCTTTACTATTGGTCAGTTTTAGTGCTTAATTAACATAGTTTTATTGAATATTGTATGGTATGAATAGATGTTCACTGTTATAAGTAATATATGTATATACATGAAAATGATTATTGTATTATTATCTAAGCCACACACGTACAGAGCTAGAACTATCTAAATTACACAGGCATGCACACACACACACTTAAAGGACAAAAAAATATTAGTGGTCAATTTTTTGTATCATTATGTTTACAAAATACATTTCACTGTTATTACAAACAAGACTTTAGCTCTAGTTTTGAACCCAAATACAAATTAGACACAAGACACTGTTAATTAAACTTTATTTTATAAAACTCACATGAATTCTTAAAATGAATCTGATTCATAATGAAATAAAGTACAGTTCCAGATAATTAAGAATATATAATACTTATGAAATGCCCAACACAAGTTACAAATCAACACTCAGTTTCCACATTGGTAGCTTTTGCATGTTGGGGAATCTTCCTTACAGCACCTGTAAATAAAAAAAAGGTCTAATATAAGAACAGATTCAATTCAGTTCAGTTTTGTAATAAGCTGATAAAACTGGAAACATACAATACAGAAAGTTTCATTTTTTTTTATTAAATAAGATTCATTATTTTGGAGAGATTTTTACTATGTACACAAAAACACAGATTTCAGATCTACAGATTCAAAAACTATAACGTAAAAATTGTACTGATTTGATTTGACTTTTGATTAATCCATAATCAAAAGCTAAATCAGGTGTGCTGTCATGGAGGACATGTCCATACAATGGCTGTGTCATTATCTCATAACATCTCACATTTTTAAAAAAGAAGGAAGTCTTGTTACTTACAATCATGTACTCTAATATTCTATTATTAGAATTACTACATTTTTAACAGCAAAAATTTACTCACTGCTGAGAAAAATAGTTGCTAATAATTTTTTTGATGTGTAAGACACTTGTACAGAACTGCATATGTGACTGTATTCTAGACAGCTGCTTTGAAGGCCACAGAATGGTATTTGGATCTTTTATGGGGATTTTTTTTTTTCAGATTTTCACATAATTAAATGTAAATATGAAAACGAAGTAATTCAGAGTGGTTCTAGAGAAACGTAATCAGTCAAAATTGTGGTGGTGACCAGACCTCTGAAGAGTATAATGCCTCTAAAAGCCCTTTACAGAAAGGTATTACAAAAATGTTTATAAAAATATTGCTGTTGAACTACCATTGAAAACTTTGGAATCATATAATAACAGTGTTGACTGAAAAATTATAAACATAAACCAAAGGTTTGTTCAGAAGTGAAAGTACTTTGGGAACAAAAAGAAATTATGGCAAAAATACTTCATGCTATTAAATAATAAACACGTAATTATTTATATTAATAATGTAAAGGCCGACAGGCATTTTCAAATTACGTTAAAAACTGAAAAACGACAAAAATGGAGATACGAGGTTTTGTTCCGACAACAGCGATATATTTTTTGTAAACCTACAGAATTTTAACACTGGTTTTATATTGTTCAAAACAGTTATTCTAAAAGTACCAAAAAAAACCTTTTTTTCAGATTTATCACTAATTTAACCTCATCAACGCTACATATAAAACTCAGCAGATGTGTATATATTGACGGTTTTGGAATGACATATAGATGTGATGTTCAGGCATCCACATACTTTTGGTCACGTGGTATATCTGTATCAGACCAGGGTTGGTCACAATGTAGATATGCTATGATGGTCTCTTACCACTAAAGAGAGGGGTAGAGGGAAATTGTGCAGTAACACCATAGTCTGTAATTATAAACCTGCAAAGTGCACCATGGTAGGTGGGCCTAATAAACTTTCAACTTACTGAAAGTAAACAAATAATGGGAGAAAAATGTGTATTTATGTGTTCAGTATACTGTGGTAGTAGGTAGACATCCGCAGTATGTGGAACTGTCATGCTGGTGGTCCTGCTAACTAAAATTCTGTGGCGATTTTACACAAGGCAATAGAAAAACCATAGAATGGAAAAAGGTTAGTTAAAGGGGGTACTTATACATAAACATAGTTTAAAATAAATAAACAAAATTCAGGATAAAATTCAGAACAACTGATTTCTCACCATAAAATGCTCCTGCGAAAACAGAAGTAGTACAACTGCTGTACTAAAAAGTTTTTAATACTGTAGTGATACTATCCTGCCTCCATTTACTGCATTTGACCTTCAGCATTGTGCAACTACAGTACTGTAGTTTGTAATGTCCATTTTGCTGCATTTGTACTGAAACTGTACAGCAGCATTAATACTGTATTCTGCACTACTATTTTAATACACCAGCAATACTGCATATTTATTATTAATAGGAGGAACACCTCAAACATAAATTCGAACATGATGATATCTACACTCACGTTAGTAATTTTTACATAATTTTTGCATAATTTGTTGAGATGTAAAGAAAATCATTCAGAGTGGTTTGGTGTGAAATGGTTGACTGTAGAGACTCAGATTTTCTTTACAGTGGTGTTGATAAGAACAAGGTATTAACATGACTGCAACACAAATATGGCCATTTTATTTACTACCTAAACCCACTAGTGAACCTACACGTCTTCTGTATTTTATATGGAATGTTGATAATGGTAAAATAAAAAAAAATCTGAAAAAAAAAAAAGTTTTCTTTGGGGACTGCCTCTCAACGCCCCGCCACCATTAAAAATATATTTTAGGCCAAAATCTTCTCAAAACTATCGCAAAACAATGCCTCAGACATCAGGCAGTGTATTCATAACCATTTCATGCAATGACTTTCTGTGAGGGAGCTTTTAGAGGTGGACGTCTGGTTCCTATCACCACTGTGAACAATTCTGACTCGTCAAGTTTCTCCAGAACAGAGAATTTCACACCAACCACTCTGAATGACTTTGTTTACACCATAACTACCAGTGGAATTCCCCTTTAATACACCGCATAATAGTACAGCTTTGTTTAACAACCAGTTTCTCAGTCAGCTAACAGGTTTCTACAATAATATTATGAGACAGATTCTGAGGATAAATACCAATACCAAAGGATTCACTGAAAAACTGCAAATTACAAAATGATGTATATCACATGCATATCTTGCATGCTTTAAATGTCAGTTTATAAACTATAGCTGTCCCAAGTAATATCAAACTTTGCATGTGAAAGTGAATATATTGTTAGTTATACCATTATATACAATCTGTAACAATCCCATAGAGATGCAAGTGGAAATTAGCTTTATTGTAGCTATAATCAGTTAAACAAAGCCTACGTGTAAGGCCGGTTCCTAGACAGGAATTACACCTAGTCATGGACTGTTTTTCCTTTTAATGTAAAATCTCCATTTAAAATCCTGTGTTGTCCAGAACTATGCATAATCCTTGTCCAAGAAGCTGGCCAACAAAGTTCATATGCTATACATTGCTATATAATCAAACAGCTTGTATAAGTTCATGATCATTTGGCAAAAAAATCCTACTGAAATATCCTACGTTTTATTTTATGTTAGATGCACATGAGCACAGGCAAAAAGATCACCAGAGCCAAAATATAAGTTAACTTAAATTTCATTTTCCCAAAATATATAGCCTACTGCCCATCTCTTGTATTTCCACATATATCCTGAACATTTACAGTTCTATTATTGTAGAAATCTATGTTAAATTTAGGGGTGGTGTCTAAGTAGAGCTATCTCACAACTTCGGGAGAGCAGAGAGC
>JAILXH010003920.1:0-15157 GCA_023558415.1 Piaractus mesopotamicus | reverse complement strand
TCTCTCTCTCTCTCTCTCTCTCTCTCTCTCTCTCTCTCTCTCTCTCTCTCTCTCTCTCTCTCTCTCTCTATCAGAAAGAAATAGAACAAAGAGTCATTACACAGGTGAAAAGAGCTGACCAAGCTGTAATTATACTGCATTAGAGAAATCCAGCCCTCAGTTACAGGGGCAGGGCTCTCAGCTAAAGCAGCGCTAGACATATTCAACAGCGGACAAATCATTTACTATGTGTCCCTGGTGGCACTCCGGGAAGAATAAATACTTGCAAGGTGCAGGAGTGACTAATGTTCACGCTCAGTTTTTTGCTTACCAGAATGTAAAGTGTGAAAATGACTGCAAATCTGTATTCTGTTTTGAAATGTTGCTGTTTTCTGTAACAGATGTTTTCTGTCTCTCTTTCTCTTTTCCTCTCTCTCTCTCTCTCTCTCTCTCTCTCTCTCTCTGTTTCTTTTTCTTTCTTTTGCTTTATATTTGTCGGTCTCCCTACCTTCCCCCTCCTCTATCTCCCCTGTCTCTCTCTGTCTTTCTCTTCTTTTTTTTCTATATCTGTCTCCCTCTCTGTCCTCTCCCTTCCACTTGTTAGTGTCTCTCTCTCTCTCTCTCTCTTGCTCTATCTTTCTCTCAATTCAGTTCAGTTCAAGATAGATTTATTAGTATCACTGTATTGAGTGCAGTGGTGACAATGCATAGTAAACTATTTATATTTGAATATCTCTCTCTCTCTCTCTCTCTCTCTCTCTCTCCCCTTCATTGTCTGCAGGAGGGTTCACGGCTGCTGCCGTTGTCGCCATTGCAGCTTTACGGCAGCCGACACAACAGCCCTGCTGGACCACTTCAACTCCGCCCACTGCCAGGACCCCGGCGACCCCAGTTCTGCCCCTGCCAACGGCTGCTCCGCCCCTTCCACCTTGCGCATCAAAGAGGAGAGCAAAGGGGACCTGAAGCTTTACAGCTTGGCACCTCCAGAGGCCAAGCCGGCCGAGGCCGTGAAGAGTGAGGCTCCGGACGAGAAGGATAAAGAGAGGGCCTGGTCTGAGGCCCCGGGGCCTGGGGCGCGAGGCACAGGACGAGGCGCAGAGCAGGCAGTCCCAGGACTGGTGTGGGTGCCTAAGGAGAGAGCAGCGGAGGTTCTGAGGGGCAGCCCCGCCCAGTTCCAGACCCAAGGGGCTCTGGGCCTGTTGAACGCCGTTCAGGAGCAGCAGCCGCAGAAAGTGCTTCGGGACTCACCAAGCCTGATGTTTAGCCTTAGCACTGATGCTAAGGGCTACCTGCAGGGGACGCCAGCGAGCGTAGCGGAGAAGCCAGGGCAGCAATACCCCACCTCTACAGAAAGCAAGAGTGCAAAAGAAGAGTCCCAGTCACTTTTACGGGTAAGAGCAGAGTTCTTTATTTCTCAGTTTACTTCCCTACCTGTCAAAAGTTGGGGCAATCTGGCTTGTTTTGTCCTACTAATTAGTATGTTTTTCTCTGGTGGTTTGCAATGACCTGAAGTGGTGATTCAGCCAAAAGTAAAATTTACACTGTTTTCACTGTTTCCCCAGATGTAACCCATTAGCCAAGGCCTTTTTTTTAGCATCCAAAGTTTGCTTCTTACTTTGGACATTAAAAATGTTTTGGCTGATTGGCTACATTCGTGTTTTAAAATGATTCAGTTCATTCTATTCAACAGCTATGGCAGTACAAGTCATGTTAAAAATTGTATTGCTTTCCTAGTACTTTGTCTTATTGCTTTCCCTAACAAGGTCAAAAGATCAATGTGTCTGGCCTCTCCTTTTGGTCTACACCATTTACACGAATGCCATATTTATTGTTCACAATGGCAAATTGCAACTAGTTTGCATGTATATCAATCAGTAATAGTGACTTAGAGACTGTGATTGACAGGAGAGGGCCACTTAAAGGGCCAGTCAGATTTTTCCTGGGGCAAATGCCTCTCTGGCCCCACTCCTGAATCCGCCCCTACCTTGTTGTGATGTCAGCACTCATCAGCACTCAAGCCTTTCAGAGGCTTCAAATAGTGATTCTTAAACCGGTCCTCAGGGAACTCCAGTCAGTCCACATTTTTGGTCTATCACTACATCTTTCAAGTTAGTTTGTAGCAAAAAATCTGGACAGTCTTGGTGTGCTTGGGAGTCTGTTTGAGAACCACTTGTTCAAAACACTTTTTGGTTGAAAGATTTTGAATTTGTACTTTTACAAGCCATTTGACATTTAACAGAAAACTGTTAATAGATAATTTAAGCAAAACCTGCCATTTATACCAAGTAAGGCCTGTTGCAGAAAGTATTAGTGCTAGAGAATAAAAAAAAGAAAACAGAGTGTCCCCAAACTTTTGACAGGCAGTGTATACCTTTTTTTCCCCTTCCACATATGATTGGAAAGCAACATGCACACATCGACTGGGATTTCTGGTAAGCCTAAGAAACATTGTCCACCACACAAAACACTTCACAACAACGAGGGGTCATCAATTATTTCTGTCTGACTCTCACCCTGAGCTGCTGGTTCGGGGATGTTGTGTATCTCGAGCCTAGATGTTCCATCTCTCACTCTCTTTCTTCTTTTCATTTCTCTCTCTCTCTCTCTGTACATGTGTATATGTTGTTATTCCTGCTTGAGGTCAGTATTTGCGGAGGCCCTTGGCTGCTCTGTGTTGCCCTCAAAGCCAGGCACTCCTAATTGAGACAGGTGCCCAGAGAGCAGTAAACACACCAATAAAGCCACTGCCGCTGCCGAGAAACAAACAAATATCTGCACATATCCCTGCTTTGGGCCCTAGCATAAGGGGCGCACAGCACATAAATGTAAGAGTGGACTGCCGTGTGCTGCAGACCTGATGTAGATATTTGTTTTGTGGGCTGGCTTGAAAGTTTTTGCTCCTGCTTTCAGGTACTGCATAGCTGGAAGGTCTTTTGTGAATAAGAGATAATTGGATATAAAAAATACAGATATATCTATATATAAATAATCCATATGTTAGACTGTCTGTCATCTTATTAATGTAAGCCAGAGCGTGTTATATATGAAACGCATTCTGTCGTGAGTCATCCCACAGGCTTAGCGGCTGCCATATGAACGAGGTGATATGGCCCTGCCACAGTGCTTATGGCCTCATTAAGTCAGGTTTGGTGAGTTTTATAAATAATCCTGGCGCTGCGTTTCGAGTGTCAGCAGAAGTACTGGCGTAGGCCCTTGGTTGTTGAAGACGAGCAGTCGGAGGATGGCAGGCTCACACTACCTTAAGAAGCAGCAACTAGCGAAGACGAGCGTTCCACAAAGGCTTTTATGTAACCCATTCACTTGCCTGACATATGCAGCAGTATTGGCCTCAGTTGAAATGTCTTTTTTAAAAAAGCCAAGGTCATGCAGTTGTGTGTGCACAGATTCAACATTGTGGTGACATGTTGTAAGTATTTATGTGCGCTCTAAATGCTGTACTCCACCTTTGATCTGGCTTGAGACTGACAGGGCTAAGGATGGGCTCTCCCGCAAAACTCATGACATCATTTCCCCCTGTCCAGCCTCGGAGCTTTACCCACGTTTCAATCAGGCCCGCTAACACAGAGCCTGTGAGTAACGGGGGTCCCCGCTGGGACTCGCGCTTCCTGGCCGTCTTCCCCTCCAGAACCCGTCACTGTCTGATGTAACGAATTGGCTCCAAATGAAGAGAGATTTCTTCTTTTTTTTTTTTTGTCTGGGGGAGCGGGACATTGAGAAAAGGCAGCTTGGCCTGAGACTGGAAAGGGATGGATGAATAATCGCTTTTTGGAGTCGCTGTTTTTTTGCCTGCCGTCCGTCTTTGGCACTTCGCTGCCGTTCTCCACGGACACTTCTGGAAGCTGGATGGCAGGCCGGGGTGTGGTACACTCGGTGGTTAAGTCATTAGCTGAGGCGTGTCAGCGAGTGTGTGAACGGATCGAAGCGGGGGTGGAGGCTCTGCTCCAGCCTCAGGAAATGTTGAATCAGATTTATTTTTTGAGGGGGACGGGGATGGGCAGCATAGGCTTAAAGGAACAGTCTGACCAAAAATACAAATTTACAGAATTTTTCTTGTACTCCAAATGTAGTCGATCAGCCAAAACATGTTTGGCTTCCGGAGTTTTAATTAACTAGCTAAGAGGCAAAAATGCGTCAACTGTAAACAGTAATAGCAGCCATTTCAAATCCTGAATTGTGTGCATATTTTCTATGTTAGCGGTGTTAAAAACCATATAAGCTTAAGCTGGTCTCTTTGCGATTACCTAACAACTTGCAGCAATTGCAGGCAATTGTGTGATAATTTACTCTCGCAGGTCCAGGCGTGAACTTGTAACAAGAATAGGCGTCTGGGGAACTTTTAATGCTAGATCGTGGCAAACAAAATCCATCACAAATAAGGGTATGACATCTCTTAAACATGTCCCCAAATTCCTCTAACTTGTGCTCTTTCATTAAGAGCACAATCAATAGCACAAGCAAAACAAGCTACCTTGAATAATGGACTTATCAGCTAAGAGAACTGTTTTTCTCTTGTTTGATTTTATTGTATGTAATGTGTTCTCCACACAGTGGACACACATCTGCACGCTTATTTGGAGTTTTTAGGGGAGTTTTTTAGCCATGCTAACTTGAATTACATCCATGGGCTAACAACAGACTTGTTGTCCATCGGACAATGTTCATAAGCGCACCATTATCCACTACTTTGAGTTCACAAAGTGTTGGATTATTTTAGAAATTCCGCGCTCTGTTGATTCTCACTCTAATATGTCTATGTTCACACCCACATTTAGCTCAAAATTTCTCATTTTTGTTTCCAGAGGTTCTCATTACGAGACCACATCTGCCCTTAAGAGACTATGATGTGAGGCATGCAGTTTGCATGATGCTAATAGGTGGGGTATAAGCTTCCATTACTTGGTAGCTTTATATTAGCCTTGTATCTCCAGTATTGTACTAAAGAAGGAAGCATCAGACACAAATGATTTACATATTGTCTGATGTTTCCTTCTTTCCTTCTTTAAAACTTCAGACACAATAATGTGAAGCAAACTTCAACCACCAAACGTACCAAACGTCTCTGATTGCCTGGGGCAGAGGAGAAAATTGTTTAAATTTGATTCTTCACCGAACTGCTCCTTTAATAGGACTCTCTGAGGTCCGTCACAATATTTTTTAAGTTACCATGACTGAGTGCATGAGTCACTGCACACGTTATAAAACCAGGCTCAACCAGGGAGGGGTTCCTCACTGAAAGACCTGAAGAACCCAGTCTGGAGCCAAGGCTCCTGGAAGCTTTACGGGTGTGAGAATAGAATGGCTGCACTGAACTCATCGAGGGATTAAAATGTAATCGTAGTATGAACAACCAGATAAGAGACTCTGTGATGAGGCTTGGCCAGGGAGGCGCCCCACAAAACCACATAGCAGCTTCTTTCTTGTCTTTTTCTTTTTTCTTTTCCTCCTCTCTGCTTTTCTACATTCCGGATAGGCGTTCTTTTGGTCAGAAATTTAATATTAGACACCCTTTGAAAGCAGTGATGCACTGCAGTTTGTGGAAGAGATTTGGAATAGATTCTGGAATTTTGGATCATGACTGGTGGAATTCAGATATTAAGATAACAAGAAGTCATTGAATAGGGCTTTTAGACTTTTTCCAGACAGACACCATCAAGATCTAACTTTCCACATTGGACATGTTTGTCCCACGTTTTTAATACCCTTCTCAAAAATATGTTTCCATTTCTTTTAAATTTGAAGCTTCTTTCATACTGGATATTTTTTCAACACCCACCAACCCCCCTAAAAAAGGCTGGCTCAGGCACAAGAAGCAACCAAAACCTTCAAGTAAGCTTCTGTATTACAGGACTAAACAGAAGAAAGAGGGCCTAATTTAGTTATTCATCCCCGAAGGACTCTTCATTAGAAAGCAGGCTATTGGCTTTTAATTATGTTTTGTAATGCCGGTGTTCTTGCTCATTACCATTTGCTCATTCTGTTATTTTCTCTCTCTCTCTCAGTGGTTGTGTGTTCAATTCAAACATTTATTATCTGTTTCTGAACGATAAAATGAAGTTATTGTATCCGTATTGCACATCAATGATTCCATTACTTCTCCAGATGTCCTCTCCTCTCTCTCTTTCTCTCCACTGGCCACTAGAGTTATTGGGTCTCAGAGGAAGAGGATGGATTCGGATGGATTTAGATCTTTTCTTGTCTTGCTGCATGCTCCCTGCTGTTACTTACTTTGGCAAAGATAAGGGCTGATTTTAAGCTTTTGTCTTAGATGGCTGGTCAAAACAGCTAATGAGGTGCATATTCCTTAATTCGCAGCTTTTCTGTGTTGCAAAAGAGGATTAAAGAAATGGTCTTCAGGTTATGGCTCATCAACATGTGGCAATATCAGAACTTCCCCTAATATTTTACTTTGATTACAAGGCAGAGTTTCCTTTAAATGGTGAATCACTGAGCAGTTTGTCATGGCAACCAGGCAGCGAGGCTTATTATTTGTGCCAACTAAGCTGCTGGCGTCATGTGACTTGATCATTTCCCCAATCACAGTGTGCATGATGAAGCACTTTGCCTCCTGCGTTTGCAGCCTTGTTTCTCCCAGCGAATCCCCTTAAGCAACCTTGTTCCCATTTCCTTATGACGTCTACAGTCTGTCCCCATACCCGCAAACCCCGTTCTCCTATTGTTTAGCTGCATGATGTGCATCTCTTGTGCAGAGCACCGTGTCCCAAAGGCCTGCTGTGCTGCTCCAATGCCCTGTAGTCAAGTGGCTGTAGTCTGAGCAATCCAGGCTAGAGATTTAATTTAAACCAAAACTGATTGTAGTCTGAGAACATTTTGCCCGAGTCCAACCCTCCCACCTAAGGATGTGCATTCTGACTAATTTTGATGTTTAGGTATCCATAAGAGTTAATGAAGGGATATCCAGTTAACCACAGTGTAGGGGTGCAACGATTAATCGACTTAATCGACGACCAAATTAGTTGACAACTACTAGTCAATTAGTTGGTGGCGTCCTCGCGAGTGTTTCTTATGCTAACTAGGAATGTTGTGACATTACCGCTCACTGGAGAGTTAACAACAGCGCGATGGCAGCCTCGAGAGCAAACAGTGTGGGAGTATTTCACGCTTAACTCCGAAAAAAGTTGTCAGTTGTGCTATTCGTAAAACCGACCTTAGCTGGCTATGGGAGCACATCCTCCATGCTGGAGCACTTGAAGATGAAACACGTCGCCTCACTGGATGAAGAAGATTCGTCTCGGTAAGGTAGTTGTGCTAGCATGCTAGTTAGCTAAAGTGAATGTGAAAAGTCGTCCTGCTTCATTTTATGAGCTGAGCTGTAACATTTTAGATTTCGAAATGCTGGTTCTCTGGAATCGTTAATGGAGTTGAAACAGAGAAGCAAGTAACTATTATTCACAGCGACCCTGTTCACATTTCAAATGACGTTTACAGTTTTAAACATTGCATCGTCGTCTTAACGTCGAGGCCACAGGTGCGTTCAAATCTGGCGAACATAGGAGAACATTTCCAAATAGTTGCAAGCAGTTTTCTGTTTGCTTTGAGTTTTCTGCGAACATTATTTATCTTTTGTATTAGCAGGAAAGTTAATTAAAACAGTGATTTTTTTAAAATAAGGTATTCATTGTTTGTTAGCAAATGCATAAAACAGCCTCATGGAGTTATTTGGTTATTAAGCAATTGATAATCCAAATAATCGATTGTTCATTTCACTAATCGATAGATTATTCGACAATCAAAATAGTCGTTTGTTGCAGCCCAACCGCAGTTTAGAAAAAAATATTAACATATCCTACAAAATAGGGGGAACTGATGCTGGCAGAGTCTTAAAAAATCAGTGGCACAAACAAAAATTTAGCAGCTTTTATTATTCAGAAATAACCGAGGGAAATCTTTTGATCACTGTACTTAAGTAAAGCTTGAGGAGGCTGTCTAAGTGCTGAAGCTAATAACTAGGGCTAACTACTGAGCTAACGCTAACAACAAGAGCTAACTGGTACAGCGGGCGACGGTGATGACTCATAGGCTTCTGCACAAGGTTTTTTCTCTTTCATGGATGATGTTTAAATTCCATTAGCAGTGGTAAGTAAAGGCCAGAATCCGTTAAAGGTGGAGGAAAGACTATGAGAAAATTAAATGTAACATTTGAAAACTACAGGAGACTGAAATATATTTGCTATCATAAACTTATAAAAATGAAAGAGTCCAAAATAACTTTTATTTATTTATTTTTTTTTATTGTTTGGTGGTTATATTACCGATTTTTTTTGTTCTATGAAGTTCCTGGTTCTTCTGTTTTAATATGTCAGTGACGGTGTGAGAAATGATGTCCTGAACTGACCAGTCCCCAACAGGCACAGTTGGTCCAGTTGAGTTTGGGCAAATGTTTCAAGCTCTAGTGTGAGCCCAGTGAGGGGAGCTCGTCTGCTGCCACAGCGTTCGGAGTACTGGTGTGTGTTACGGGCACAGACCTGTGTCAGAGCTTGTTACTCCTAGCTCTTTTTGCCCGCTGGCACTTTCTCCTCACCAACCAGTGATTATCAAATTAACCCCCCTGGGTGCGGCAAGATCCCCCACTTCCCGCTTCAGTCTCCATCCACGGCTGTGTTCAAAAGAATCTCTCCGGTTAGCAGTTGACCTCCGGCTAGTCGTGGGTCACGTTAATTGCCCTGGATGGATGTTCCTGCTGAACTTAGGAGACCGGCCTTAGACAGCCTCCCGAACAAAAAGATATGTGTTTTTGCATCCAGGATGACTAATCGTTCACTTAGCCTTTTATGTTGCCTCTTAGTGCACTTAAGCAGCTCTGAAGATAGTGCTATTGTTATTTAGCTCATTAAAAGCTCCCGCTGCAGCTTCATAGACAATGCTGAACTTGTTCCCAGAAAAACTAGCTGAAAGCTTAGCTGAGCTTTTTCTCAGTGGTTTGGAAAGGAAGTTGCTTGAAAAGACTTTCCTTGCTTTACCTGTGAACTGTCAGAGGGAATAGTGAGGTCCTGATCCTGCACAAAACCTTTAAGATGAGTTTTTTTTGTTTTTGATGTGATCTGCATCTGAATTCTGCCCAGGGGCATCCATTTTTCTAGGATTCATTTGTTTGACTATAGTTTTTCTGTGTCCCAAAGTGCAAGTGAAGTTTCTTGTGATCAATAATTTCTCTGTCCTGTCCTCGAAGGAGCAAGCTTTGAAAATGACAGAGAGACAAAAAGACTAAAGGAAGGAGGATGGGATGACAGCTAGGCTTAATGTTCTGAAATTTAAAGCCATTTTTGCCTCAACAGCAACTCTGCTCAGTGAATTCAGTCAAATACAGGCATTGCAGGTGCCGCAGCTAAAGCAATTTGCATCAGGCTATCAAATAACAATAGATGTTCTACTCTGTCCTGTCCTTCTCATAGACTTCTCAGAACAGAAAAAAAGCTCTTATGAATTTTTCCTTGCTCTGGATCCTGGACTGTTAGATGTCCCCTGTGATGCGACGGGAGCTTTGGCTTTAAAGACTTGAGCACAGCCCAGTTACAGTCTGTTTGTCATACTGACTGAGAGTGAGTGTGCAGACGTGGATGAAGTGTAGATCTGGCTAAGCGCTTACCCTGGGGTCTGTCCCTTCTGGCACATTAAGGGTGTTCGTCTCCGTGTGTGGTGACCTCCAGCAGTGCTTTCTCATCTTTGCTTCGCATTCTGCAGCCCAAGTATCCATTTAGATGGGAGCCTGCCCCGCCTGGCTTTTGATCCTGATGTAGGCTCAGGACTGGCTGCCGATTCCATCACCCATACCCCACCTCCTAGCCCACATCAAAGAGACACGGTGCACCCCAATGAACACAATCTGCTGTTTAATTTGTGCTGTGTTGGATTACCGTAGTCTTTGAGGAAGGTGACACTTTTTTCCCTTTCCCCCCTCTCTTGTTGTTTCACTTTTTTCACAAGAGCTCCTAGTCTTCCCTTTACAGCGGTTCGGCCGAGTTCAGCCTGGAGTTTAGTGCACATTTAGTATGCTGCTGAGATAGACGGCGGGAGAAGGAAGGATGGAGGGAAGGAGGGAGGGATGGGGCCGCTGATGAGCAGCTCTGTGCAGCTTAATGAAGAAGCGGCTGGCTTATTAGTTTGGAGAATGGGAGAATGACGAGTGGCAGGGCCTGAGGATTTGGGCGACGGCACAAACAAGCGCTGAGAGAGAAAGAGAGGGAGCGAAGAGCAGAGCGCCTCCTCGTCCCTGCCTAATGGCCTTCCACAGCACTGTAATGAGAGCCTCTGATGCCAGCCGTTTGAGGTGCGATTGGAGGGCGGGGCAACAGCGAAACAGGGGAAGGTGGGGGAGTGAGCTTATTCTCTGGTGATGATGAAAAGGAAGAGGAGGGGCAAGAGGCTTCTAAACAAACACACAAACAAGCAGCAGCTGTGACTGGCAGCAGGCGAATGTCTGATTGCCTAACGGAATGCGGCCCAGCCGTGACACCGGGTGACGCGGGTGTGTGGGGCGAGCCAGCTGCTCCGCTGCACCGGGGCCAGCTTCAGCGCTCTCCCACTCTGGCTCTGGAAATCTGTCTAACAAGGCTGCAACAATTATGGATAGGAGTGGTTCTTCAAATATATATGGCATGTCCAAAGCTTAGTATTTGTTTATCATCGATGCAGTGTTTGCTTAAAAATTCTCTATAACGTCCACATCTACATTGATGCATGCAGTCATTCTGACAGATAATACTGCACAGCCACAGGCAGTGATATTCAAACACTTGAAAAGAAAGCATGTTATTTGCTAGGTTTGTTGATTGAAAAGAGAAATCACTAGGTTAAGTAGGTTAACTAGGTTAAGATTATCGACATCATTAGTGACAGCCCTACTATCAAAACCAAGCTCTGCTGAATGAAGAGCTTGGCCTTGTTTAAGCCATTGCCTGCTCACTCATCCTTGGGTACTGGCAAAGCCAAGGCCCTGTAGGTTACTGTGCAAGTGAATGTGGGAGATTGTGAATGAGTGACAGTGTTTCCTGGTGTAGCTGGCACTAGCTGATGGCTGAGAGATGCAGGCCTGGTGATCGAGGTGGCCCAGGTGAGCATGCCCAGCTGTGCTTCTGCAGACAGATGGTCCCCCCCTCTCCCAGAGGGTCCAGACCCAGGCAAGCCAGCATTCCCAACTTCTCTCAAAAAAGTCTGCTGTTTCTGCAAGCTCAGGCATCTCCCCAGTTTCTCGCTGACGCTGCAGCCAGCTCCTGTACACTTGCCTGAAGGAGAGGGTTCTGTTCTGCCCACCACAGGCCTCAGGCACAGACCCCAAGAGCCTCTCTTCTGCCCCACTCCCCCGCAGGTGAGAGGGACCGGACCAACTGGTGTCATCTTCTCCTGCTGATCCCCACTACACCAATTAATTTTCCTCAGTCTGCTCTCCCGGCACCTGGGCTTCCGCCCAGAAACCAGCGGCAGTGCCAAAGTTCTGCACCGAACTGAAGAAATCAGCGATTCAACCCTTAAACACGCCTGTGGGCCTCTGCATGTACGATTATCCACGGCATAACAGAGACAGTAGGGAAGCAGCAAAACAGGATACAAGGAGTGCGGTAGCTGTTCCAGTTATACTGTATACCTTTCAGGAGAAATTTCTGCTTGGCCTTTCATACATCAATGAAGAGTTTATTCACAGAAGGAGCTGTCATACGGAAATATTTTAGATTTATTAGGTTTGTTGTACTATATTTCTTCAGAACAATCTTCCAGAGCTTCCAAATTTGAAAGGGTTCGATTCTTACATAGTGGGATAAAGTAAGAAGATTTCTTTTGGAGATTGTGATTGGGAGTTGAAAGTTTAGTGGGGACATGGCTGTGTGTGGAATGGACATACATTGCCGTGTCCACACTCGACTAGAGTAACTAGTTTAGTGTTGCTGCTGTGGTGATGAGCAAAGTTTTCTGTGACATAAACAAGCATCTTTACTAAGTCAGTCAACATGCTGATCTAAAATTCTGTTTCAGAGTGTGCTTCCTCTGTGTTCAGAGAAAGCCAGTCTTCACTGCATATTTGTAAAGATTCTGAAAGAGGTAAAAAAATGGTTGGCTGAGAGAGCGATCATCTCTCATTGTCTGCTGCATCTTACTCTGGAAAACCATGCTTTATTCTATTAATTTACCTATTTATGTTTTAAACATACTTTAAAATGTCTAAGTCATGCTCGTGTTTGGTGAAAGTCTTGATCTTCAAAGTGAGAATCAGTACAAGCACTGTGCACCTAGGTATGTGCTAGGAGAAAGGTGCCATAATAAACCAGATGTCTGCTTTAGGCAGGCCTGAAATCAAATCCATTAGCTCTGTCATTGTTTACATTTCCTCATGCCGCTGCAAGTTATATTTTCAGACAACTACTTTGATAGGCCGCAGTGTATCTCTAACATATTCAAATACCTTTGGGACTTGGAAACTTTCTCTGTGAATGCTATAGTCTCTGCAGCCTTTTCTTTGCCCCATCCCTTCTCTCTCTCTCGCTCTGCATTTGCCAGGGGAGGAATTTTGCGCAAATGTACTTTCTCCCTATTGAAGCAGAAGCATAAGAGGGAGGGCCACTTCTTGCTGAGCAGTAAAAATAGCGTGATGAACTCTCTTTTTTTTTTGCTGATCATCGATGTTCTCCTTTGGTAATTTCTGATGACATTTACAGACACTTTGGACATTCTAATCCCTGTCTTCAGCCAAGAGTGTCCACTGGAGGCTATACCTGCCCCCCCACCAACCCCCCCTGCCCCAATTCAGCCTTCTCCCTGATTGGCCCGTGTACAGACCAGCTTCAGAGCAGGAAGTCAGAGCAGATGTTTGTAGGCTTTGTTCAAGGTCTGTCCATTTAAAGCACAAGCCACAGGATACAGGGTGGATCTCTAAGCTGACTTGGCACACAAGGGTTTGTAACACTGGTGTTTTATTATAGTGTTGTATTGTGGTTCACTGACCGGGAGAGACATGAAATAGAAAGTCTTCATGAATAGAAGGACTATTTAGTGACTATACATACCTTTATAATAGGTATTTTTTGCTTTTAATTGTATATTTAAGATTGTAAGTCAGGATTTGTTTAGTATATTACAAAGCTTTATTTTGCATTGCATGACTGGCTATTGGAGTTCCTTCACTAGTGTGTAGTTGGCCTTCATACAGCACTGGATGCTTGGCAGGTATATGACTGGCCTGCCCTTTGAAGGAGAGGGCTTGATTGGCAGAAAGATAGCGGAGTTATTTTCTTGGGTGGTAATAAGTGAGCACTTCTATAGATCAGTGAGCAGTAATCGCATATCTCAGTCTGGAACCCATTACTTTGACTTTCTTTTAG
Organism: Piaractus mesopotamicus; assembly: GCA_023558415.1. Classification (NCBI taxonomy): domain Eukaryota; kingdom Metazoa; phylum Chordata; class Actinopteri; order Characiformes; family Serrasalmidae; genus Piaractus; species Piaractus mesopotamicus. Next base: position 1,829 of record JAILXH010003920.1, on the reverse strand, counting down.
CTGGATCAGCAAGGAGGGGGCAGTTAGGCGCTGATTTGCTCTGTGGTCAGTGCTTGGAAGACCACGGGGCTGGGCGGTGTTCAGTGAGGGCCCAGTGGAAATAGCCAGCCTTCCACCGGCAGAGAGCTCAATCTGAGAACAAGCTGTACCCAAACACTGGGAGGAAAAAGCTGGATACAGACGAATGTGATTTTTTTTAAGGGATGGAAAAATATACATTCCCCCCTTTGGAGGGAAATCAGAGCAGAATCATATTAGTCCATTAAACTATTAGCAACTTGTATATTGTTTTGCCAAGAACGCGTTGTCATTAGCATTTTTTCCCTTCCTTTCATTCTGTTTTACCGCTTATTCACTTACCATTGCATGTTAGTACGCAACACACCATGACTGAGGTAGGCAGTGGTAGCAGTCATTCAGAGCCACTCTTTTGAACCAGTGCACCATCCTCAATTTCCAGGCAACAGTGTCACTTGGATGTGTTTCCCTACCAGCCCTGTCATTTTGGAGAAAGGGAAGCATGTTTCAAACACAAGCCAGCCATTTTGCTTTATTGAATCAAATCACAGTGAGACGAGACCTGACTACCTACCGTGAGTCAGTCATTTTTCCGTTGTGTGCGGTGCATGCTAGCAATCAAAGTCACTTTTCTCAGTTTTACTGTGATATTGTGCTGCATCTGTGTGGCATCACTGGAATCAAGACCAACCCAGTGTCTTCACTATGGAGTAAATCACTTACCTCCATTTTTTATAGTAGGGGTAATGGTCCTGTCACTTTGCCCATTTAAAGTTTGAGGATACATAGCTTTTCAAAATCTTTTTAATGAACAAGCATACAAAAATATACCATTAAAGACTGATCATGAGCCTAACTTTCTCCAAACACAAGATTTTTTTTTGTACTTACAATCCTGCCCCCCACCCTTCAAAAAGGGTTAGGTGGAGTGATGCCATAGGAAAGAAAAACATTCTTGTAAATGAGTTTTGTGCACGTGAAAAGAACCTTTTAACAGTTTAAAGGACCTCCACATAAAGTAAAGGTTCTGTAACAGTTAAATCTATTTGCTAGAAATGCACATTCAAGCAAAGAACCCTTTAGAAGCTTTTTGAAGAGTGTAGTTGAAAAGTGAAGTAGGAGTTCAGTCTGACATTTGCCCAGTATTATCCTTGCAGACCTGATTATAGGCAGTCTTCATGTGATGGGCAGCTAGTGCTAACTATCTAGCTAGTTTGAGTGAATGGGATGTACTAACACTGTAATACTGGTTCATGCTTCCAAGGTTTAATGAATTCACAGGGTTAACATTAATGTAGAACTTAGCACGATGCAAAATTAATTAATTCAGTCATATTTGCCAATATTATTTAATATTATTGTTTACTTGCCTAATATACCTGGAGTCAAGGTGTCCTCAAACTTCTGATGAGCTGTGTACATTCTTGGCACGGCTACAGTGGCCCTCCTTAGCCTCTAGTGCCGTAGACACTATTGTGGTGCCTTAAGATTAGAGCGAAGGCAAAGAGAGAAACCCTGAAGCAGGGATAACACTCCTTCACACCACAACTGCAGCTTATCAAGGGTATAACACAACCTGGCACAGCAGCTCACACTGTACCACCCTCTCCATGCATGTGTACTCATTTGTTTGGCTCTGTGTGTTTTTAGCCTAGTGAATTCTCAGAGTAAACAGTCTTCAACCTTTGTGGCTGTATTATTTAATTTTATTTTTCCCCCCAGGTTCCACAGTGCTTCTTCAGTGCTTTATTAGTTTTTCCTCCGGACGTGTCTGCATTTGCTTGTTTTGTTTGTCGCTGTGTTGTGCGTGT
>JAILXH010003911.1:13924-25075 GCA_023558415.1 Piaractus mesopotamicus | reverse complement strand
GGTGAAAATGCTTCTATTTTGCATTCCTGTCTAATTTAATACCAAGAATTTCAGATTACATGAATTTCAGAATTTTTCTGAATTTAGTATTCCGTGTGTCCACCTTTTGCTTTAAGCTCAAGCTGGCGTGGACTCCATAAGTTTGGGCAAAAGCTTCTGATCTGTAGATCAAATCCACTTGAGAGTCATGTGAACATGTGTTTCAATGGAAGGAATAAAAAACATTGATGTATTATGACAAAGGCCTTAACATGGTAACGTCATGAATATTCTTCAATTTGAATAGTCACGTACAACCACGATTCCCAAAAAGGTGGCACAATGTGTAAAAGGCTGATAAAAACGGCAAGCAGTTATTAGCAAATTTGACCTGCATTAAATTGAAAACAGTACAAAAACACAATATTTGATGTTTTACCTTTTGAACTTTTGTAACTTTTAGTCATTTTTGTAAATATATGCTCGTTCCAAACTTTATGCCTGCAACAAAAAGTTCGGACAGGAGCATGTTTACCACGTGTTACATTACCTTTTCTTTTAACAGCACTTAATAATCATTTGGAGACTGAAGACACAAACTGATTCAGTTTTTAAAGTGTAATTTAAGTTTGTAATTGTATGTCTGTATTGTTAAAATTCATACTTGAAAACAAATTGACACTTTTTCCCTACATTTTTTCTACCAGCCCCCCTTGGAGAAGACCACCTGGCTAGTGGCACCCAGGTAATCTGAGTTTAAGATCCCTGCTCTATACGCTTAAATAAATTCTGAAAAAAATATATAAATTAGTATTATTTATTAACATTTAAAAATCTACCAAAACCAGACGCTATGCAGAATCAGCCTGCATCTAGCCAGCATGCATATGCACCAGAATGTTTGGTAGCACTTTACAATAAGACTATACCGTAATAAAGGGTTTATGGGAGGTTTAAAATTTGATCATGATTTGATGGTAATTAATTAGATCATAAAAACCTTAAAATCAGAAATTAGCAGGTCTAACACAATGCATTAAAAGGGCTACAGTGAGCTGTTATATCGGATGAATATGTATATCTGATGAAGCTATTTGGCAGGCAACAGGTCACTGGTGCTCTTTTTATTTATGTGTTTCAACTGCTTATGAATTATTTTTAAGGTTTAAGAGCTACTTAATAAACCATTAATAAACTAGATTTAAACTATTAACAGACCCTTTATAAGGACATTGTATTTGTAAAATGGTATTAGACATTAGACAATGCAGCATTCAGTTTGATGTACTGTAAAGTCAAATCTGGAGAACAATGTGCAGTATTAATAATGTGCTCTGTAAAGTGTGAGCATGTTACAATATTAAGTGCATCGTAGAACTTGTGGGTGCTTAACATTTCAAAATGTTATACATTTAAACAATGGCAGCAATAACAAGGCAAAAGTCTAAATAATTAGAGAGGTGGCAGTGGGATAGGTGGGGTCATAGGGTTTTACCAAGTCCTAAAGGTTTTCAATCAGCCACCTCACATATTTCTATTAGAATTATGTTGACAACTATGAAACTTATGAACAAGAGCAAAGTTCAAACAATAAAGACAGCATCGTGTTTCTCTGCCCTTTTCTAAGGTGCAGGGACAGTATTGTCTGTGGTGCTTGACTGTACTGTACAAAGCAGCAGATACAGATCAGGTTGAAATACGCTGAAGTATTCCTTTAACCTCATCAGACCCGAGGTATGGTCAGCAATACACTTACAGAACTCCAGCGTGGGCCCTTTAATTGCAATCGATCAGATGGACTGTATGCAGCAGATAAGGTTAAATAACACTATTACTGTCACTGCACCACATCCCGCCTAACCCCTGTCCAGTTATGCTGTCTTTGAGTTCTTGACCACAGATGGTGCAGCTGCGAAGACTAAAATGTTGACGCAAAGGTCACTCACCACTCACTGGCTTGGACACCATAAATTTGTGCAGAAAGCCTCTGATCAGTAAATCAAATCCACCTGAGAGTCGTCTGAACATGTGCTTCAATGGAAGAAATAAGACCATAAAAAATATGACTATATTTCTTCTTCATTTTAATTGTCGTAACTGTTCTTTGATTGAAATTTTAAAACTTCTAAAACAGACAGATGATAACGGTAAGTTATCTCGGCTAATGTTATTAGTCTTGCCTTTTTCAGCTCATATCTTTCAGCTCGAAAACAGTGAGATTGTGAGGAGGTAGTAAATGGATGCCAAGCTGGATGCTTTAATTCATTCAAATTCAAATTCAAATTATATAAGTAGAGTATAAAAATGAACTTGAACCTGGCTTTTACCGGCTCTCCCTGCCAGCATTCTACAGTGGCACTGCTACATGACGGGGCAGAGTGTGCAGTGGCCTTTACAATGTTCCCTCTCACACACACATTTCAGCAGCAAAGGAAGTCCCAAACTCTATGTGACGTGTTTCTATTTTTTCATAAAGATACCCAAACCATACTGTTACCGTGGCCCAAAAACCATGATACACACCGTATCGTACTGTACCATAACTTTTGAAGCTACAAGATGCTCATATTAATATACACTTTTACGCAAAAGTTTGGGCACCCCGGTCAAATTATATTTTGTTGATTTTCTAAGTGAACATAAGTGAACACATCCTCTACACAGAACACACTTTTAATGCACAGTTATAGTTATTGTTGTTAGTTATTTAATTTTCAATGCTATATAATAAAATAAAATATGGCCTGTGTAAAACTATTTATATTTAATTTTATATTGTATTTCCAATATGATAAACTCAGCAAAAAAAAAAAAAAAAAAAAACAAACAAAAAAAAACTAGGCATTCAAATTTGCAGAAAACCCCACATTTAAGTGTGTTCTTTGTAGAGGATGTGAACCTATTTTCACTTAAAAAACCAACAAAATGTCATTTGACTGGAGGTGTTCAACTTTTGGACTGTATGTCATTAATGCTGACGTTAAGAACAATACAGAAAGTAAAGAATATGAGCAAAATGTTTTAGAAAAAAGCAGTAGCACTTTCTTGACCGGTAAGCAAAACTCCATTCACTAGAGCATTTAACTCCAGAGAATGTGCTCCCGGCTCAAGAATGTCAGATCTGCACATACAACAGAGGCACACAGCTGGCTGCGTTTACACCGGAGATGAAGTGTTCATTTTGCTTTCCATATTGAACTCTAAATTACTCACCAAAGGCCGTTTGAGGTCACACAGCGAGAGGGAGAGGTCGACTATGAGGTGAAACAGTCAGATGGAGGTGATGCACTTCAAATATTCCACCTCAACCTTCTGAAACCATGCAGAGAGGCGGCCCTTGTTCCTCTAGCGACAGTGGTTATCACTGAGGCAAACTGAGTTTTTTCCAATGTCCTTTTTTCGTCTGCTTGCCCGTATGGATCTTATAGAACACCACACTGAGACATCTCCCAAGCATGGTTGCAGGCAACCACCCATATTGTTTGCCTGAACACAAAAAATGTGGTTTGGGATGAAATCAATTGCACAGTGACTGGAGCAACACTGTATTGCTTGTCTCCAAGCCTGACAGGACTGTTTGGTTCTGTATTGACTACAGAAAAGTCAATGCAGTGTCTAAATTCGAGGCCTATTTAATACAACATGTTGATGAGCTGCTTGATCGGTTTGGTGCAGCTTGCTTTTACACGACATTGGATTTAACCAAGGGTTACTCTCCGTGAGTAGATCATCTTGACTCCAGTATCGTGCAAAAGGATGGCTTTCCACTCTCATTTGGTTTAGGACAGAGCTCTGGGGACCATTTTGTCACAGGTGGTGGAGGGGCAGGACCGTCCGGTGCTGTACATTCGTAGGAGTGGGTGGTCCTCACTCTCCATTACTATCTGCTAGGGCCACTGTTCAGACTACGCCTCACTCCAGTGGTTCCACTGCATGAAGGATGTCATTGCACAAATCACCTGTTGGCATCTGCCCTTACAGCTCTTCAAATTTGATGTGTTCCACAGAGGGCTCAGATGGTGGTGGCTGACTTCCTCTCTCGCCCGGGGTGTGGGTGGGGGTGGAGGGTTTGGCTGCATGCTGGACGGAGCTGGGCAGTGGGAATATGTGGAGACGAGAGCATGGTCGATGTTACTTGTGCGAGGGAAAGCCAGTTTTCACCTGTGTGTTGTTTCTGGCAGCCTAAATATATTCCTGTCTTCTCTCAAGTAGGCTGTTGGAGACGAGCGAGAGATGGCCACATGCAGAGCTAGTTTAGACCGGTAGACTACGAGATTGAAAAGTCACAGCCAAATGAGTCCTACTTTAGTTACTTGAGCTCCAAAGCTAAGCACACTTCTGTTGATTGTAAATAAAAGAAAGCTCTGTGTCTCTCACTTCTGCCTCCAGTGTCCTCAATCCTCTCACATATGCCAGCCAAATCACAGATCTCATCGGTAATCACTCAAGGTACAGGTCCCCAGGTAAAACTAATGCAGCTCAAATAAGGCTTAATTTGACCTGCTGTTCAGTATGAGATGTACAGGAGAGATGAGGTTGCCTCGCAACTGAAAGACAGAGAAGAAAAAAGGCAGAGAGAGAGAGAGAGAGAGAGATGCAACGACAGGGCTAGAATGGCACTTTATTTACTTCAAGAAGTGGAATGCGTTTAGAGTGAGGCTCAGCCAGACATTTTAACAGTGCCAGATGACAGAACCGGACAACGGAGCTCAAAACTAGGCCATAACCTGACACTTGGCAACCCTGGGCATCTCTATGGGAAACCCTACATTCCTCTTTGGGAAAAATCAACAGCGTTTTTGAAAGCTGTCAAAATACAGTCTTCCAAACTTGGTATGTTTTGTCCAGCGTACATTCCCTCTGCTGAATGTCACTGGATTCCCCTAATTATGGAGTCAGTATGGATGAATTCAAATGTGAATATTGCTGCATGCCATCTAACACTGCTGTGCATTGAATTGACATCATAAGACTGGCATCCTCACCAAAATACCCCCACACAAGCCAGCAAGCCAGCAACTGCTTTTACAGTACAAGTCTACAGTTTGACTACGGTGTTGCTATATATAAGTGCTGACGTACAACATTTACTTAATGTAATTTCAATGCACATGGTTGTTAGCTTGCTTGTAGCATGAAAATCAGAGGATCCAATGACGTTTGGCAAAAAATGTACATAGGACAAAATGTATTGGCTTTGGCAGGAGTTAAATTGGGCTGGTGTGCACCAGAGCAGATCTCTGGCATCTTTGTGTTGTATGAATGGCAAACAGAGCTGAACTCCAGTACTGTAATCTAATGGAAGCTTCTTAAAATCCATTTAACTGTGATATAAACCATATTGACACACAGATAAAAAAAATCCGAAAACATTCACACACCCTGTCCTTCCAAAAGTTTTAGGCACTGCTTGTTTAAGTGGCATGTCCTTTTCTTGTTCTTACAGTCATGTCAGTACATCGTGAATCCTTCCTGCTGTCTCAAGATGTTTGAACTTCATAAAAAAGCGGTTCATTATGCCTCAACCTTTATGTAACTTGAGTTAGCTAAACCAATTTCTTCCTACTCTGGGCCTGTGCAGTGTAAATGGGTTTGATGGCCATTGCATAAAAACGACATTTAACCTACTGTTTTGCTAACTGACTGTTGCTAAGTGTTCTCAAAGGCCCAGGCTAGCTAGCTAGCTGCGCCTGTAGATTAATATTGCTAATCAGAGGTAAAGTGGTTATGTTAGGTAGCAAATCTGGAGATTACAGTAGTTTGAGAAGCAAGTTCCCAAATCTGATTGGATGGTGTTGAACACTTGGTAAAGTGCTGTACAAAACATTTCACAAGTTTTGTGGATAAACCACCATTTCTCAAAGTCTCTGCACAGGTCAGTCATTGAGTTGTAAACAATATCATTCAGAGTGGTTTGACCATCCCGAACTTCTTTACAGTGGTGATGATTGGGATGGTCAAACCACTCTGAATGATATTGTTTATAACTCAACGACTGACCTGTGCAGAGACTTTGAGAAATGGTGGTTTATCAAAGTCTCTGCACAGGTCAGTCGTTGAGTTGTAAATAATATCATTCAGAGTGGTTTGACCATCCCGAACTTCTTTACAGTGGTGATGATTGGGACCAATTTGCCCATGAGAACATGAATATAGCCATATTACTTACAATCCAAAACCATCAGTGAACCTCCATGTGTAGAGTTTTTATATGTAATGTTGATGGTAAAATAGTGGCAAAATCTGAAATAATCCCTTTTTACGGGAACTATTTTGCCTTACATCTCCCAGCATTTTTAAAAAATATATATTTTTTTGGCCAAAACTTTATCTCAAAACTATCATAAACAATGCCTCAAGCACCAAGCAGCACATTCATAACTATTTCAGTTGAAAACTTTCTGTGAGAAAGCTTTTACCAGGATTAAATGCTTCAGACGTCTGGTTCCTATCACCACCACTGTGAACAATGCTGACTCTGTAAGTGAATAATGCTGACTCTGTAGAACGCAGCATTTCACATTAAACTACTCTGAAGTACTTTGTTTACATCTCAACCATTTACTCAGACAGAAGTTTTGAAAAGTCGATAGAACTCCCTTTTAAAACCAGGAGACAGATTCTCCAAGCACAGAGTTAAGAAGGACTGGAAGGGTGATGTCAGATTAGGTGGCATAATGATTTACAACAGTTCATTTTTCTAGTTTATAGGCTTCAGTGAGATTTTCATCTTTGTCAAAAAAGAATCAAAGGATATTATTTTGATGCCTGGCAAACTAAGAATACTACAAAACCAGCAAACTAAGTAAAGTAATGAAATGATTTAAATAAGGCATTAATACAAAAAACATGTAGGCTTTTAGTTTGAATCGCATTTTCATAATATCAGTGCTGAGAACTCCATATATTACCACATACACTGAACAATATTGTTGCTGCATTGTTGACACCCATGGGAAAAATATCAGTTAACCCCTGGGCTTTAGAGGATTTTTGTTTACCACAGGATGCCAAATGACTTCAGAGGTCTATTATATTAAACCAGCATCCCAAAGTGCTAATATGGCTAATTGGGCTCCACTAGCACAACGCTAATTGGTACAGTAGATTTACCTGGTAAGCTATTGCCAACAATCCCCTTGTTGTAGGAATTCCAGTAAAAATGCCTCTGCATTTTGCGGCTTTACAACCAAAGCCCACTCTTTGCACTTGGTGTTTTACAGCAAAGCTTTTGTTTACTATGCGTTCGACCCCAGTCTTGAACGCCGACCTACTGTTCTTCAATTTCCTGCAACATGAATACAGATGTGCTATCTAGCCATAACTGGCACACTGTGGACTTCAGAACAAACGCTTTTCCACAGGATGGAACAACAGATGCACCTCTTATCGTGTCTGTGAACACCGATCGGCCCTTTTTCATTCGCGCAACCTGACGACTTGAGCGGCTTCAATTCTGCAGTCACGAATGTTGTGGACAGTCTGTCCATAATATTCGTGACTGCTATCACAAAACGCAGCCTTCTATGAAACGATCCAAGGCTAACGATTTGTTGCTATAGATACAGCCCCATCATCACGCTCTAAAAGCTACCTTTCTCTGATACATTAGAAGTCAATTTTACCTCATTATAATAATTACAGTCCAATCCAAATCAGATGTTTTCTGAGTAATATATTGAAAGAATCCCTTTCCTGCAAGTTAACGTTATCTTACTCTCGCCAACTGGTAAAAGCATTTTTTTTCCCGCCCCCTCCCGTTTGCTCACTGCAAACAAGGTTACCATGTCGCCACTGGTAACAGAAGTAGCTCTTAAATATTCTTTTTCAAGGTGCATTAGCTGAAGTAAAGGGCTGAGGCCACAGAAGAAAGAGTCTTAAATGGACTCAGAGACACACAGCTCAATTACAAACGGACTTCTCAATGCATTTTAAACATCTGGCCTGAAAGACTGAATGTCTCTTGGTGACTCTGAAGTGCATACGTACAATTAAAGCATACTGTGCACTTGCTTAACGTTTCTGTGGAGAGAATACGGCAGTGCTGATTATCATTTCAACATGTCAGGAGACGAGCTCTAAGTTTCAGAGCCATCTCAATGACATCCAAACTCAAACCGAGCACTATTTTCTGGTTTCTAATAGATTTAGGAGGGAATGGGTAAGAGTTGTCAAGGTGGCTTAAAAAGGTACATTAGTGAAATTGAGAACTGATGCAATAACAGCAGCAGCAAGAAGAAATCTACAAGATCGTACCTACTCAAAGTTAGCACTTAGTGTGCTGTCTAACGACTAACAGCTTATGTCAAGTTGCTGAAGATGTGGCACTGTTTTCAATATTACAGATTTAAGAAACGCCTTTAGGCCTCTGAAGTTGTGTCGCCACATTGTTGTTGCTGACATACCCATATAAGGAGGTCTAGGGCCCAATCCCATTTCACCCTTGCCCTACCACTTAGCCCTACCCCTCCGTTTTGCACATTCATGCCTACAAGTAGGGTGTTAGAGCTACATGGCCCTCCAAACAGAGGTTTTTCAGAGGAAGACTCCAAATGGAGTGTTATGAGCAACCAAACAAACCCACAAATGTGAGTATTTTCTCATGCTGATGTCTCGGTCGCTAGCTAGCTAAATTTCCCGTTCCAGCTTAAATGGGACAACAGTTCGCTACGTTCTGGCGCCTCGGCAATCAGACATGCTGCACCATTTAAGGTGGAACGGGAAAATTCAAGCGAGAAGCTGGCGAATAGCTGTCTTCAGTTTCATATCACTGAAGAATTAGGGGAAGGCAATAATAAATAACTGTTGCATCCCCCCTCTTTGAAGGCATAGGATTCCCTAAATGTAACTAAAGACCAGCAGTGAGGTTGCTGAACTTTACCCTGCTCTGCTATCACTGCAGACTGGCAGGGTCGCCTACAGAGCAGCGCCAGTAGCCTGTTAAAGAAGTAATGTTCTTTTTATTTGAGTGTCCCATTTTATAGGGGAAGATTTCAACCACTACAAGTTGTAACTCAGTTCCGAGGGGCAAGGTGACCCTTGAAAACATGAGGGAGGGGTAAAAATAATAAACAGGATTGGGCCATGGTCTAAGCAGGTTTTCTCTATGGGAAAAATAAATAACATTCTTGAAAATCGCAGCTGTCACGCCCTATGACTAACAAAAAGGATAAAAGTAGATATGTTTTGTCATGTGTGCATTTCCCTTCCAACAACACTGGATTATCTGGATTATGAGGTTGTTCAGTAGTCAAAATATGAATATTTCAACATGCAAGCAAACACTGCTGAGCACAGAATTGTCATCATAAGAATGACAACCGGACCACACTACCCGACACACAAACTAGCAAGCTTTGCCAAAAGTGGTAGGCTTTGGCAGTCAAAGCCTACAGTTTGAGGGGCTAGTGCTATTATAGAAAAGAGTGGAAGTACAGCATGCTGTGTCACAATGCGCCAAAAATTTGAAACAACTGGTTTTAACCCTTGTGTGGTGTTGATGTTTTTGCTACTCAGTGGTCTGAAGGACCCACCACATCACTTTTTTTAAATCACAGCCATAACAATTTATGTAAAAATACTAGATGTTTGGTGGTCAAGCGTAGGGTTCTCCTTTAGCAGCTGTAACCAGTCAGCAGCCTGTCCATGTTGTCCACCCTCACATACACACACTAACAGCAGGCCATGTTGGAGGAGATCAGAGTGAAGGGACACAGCACCTGCAGGTTTTTATTCCCCGTGGGTTCATCCCAACACCACATGTGTGATATAAATGTGTAGGGGGTTTACAGCGTGAAGTCATTGAAAATGTGTGACTTTATATATTATATGTGTTGTAAGGCCAAAGAATCATAATAAATCGCACATTTTTCTCTTGTGGCAAACACTGAAAATGGGTCCCACAGACCCCAACACCACACAAGCGTTAATGAAAGCATGCACATTGACACTGACTGTTCAGTTTCTTAGCACATCACAGTGCGTCACTCAGCATTTTACCATTACTGCATTAAATTAAAGTCATTTTGAGACGACAGGAAGCCATATTAGATGACATGTGACTTGTACACAGAAATGTACACAGAGAAAAGCAGTTAGAAAAAAAGACAAATCATAACGATATACTCCCTCAGCTAACTAGCCTAGACCTTTTTTCCACCTCATATCTTTCAGCGTGCAAGCAGTAAGCCTGTGCCAAACGTCAAAATATTCAAAGTTGAATGTAAAATGACAGGCATGCAGTCGACTACAAAACTTGCGTGACTTAAGAAGTCTATTTTTTACTTTTAATTAATTAATATCATACAGAACACAGAACACATGAAAGAAGAGACAAGATTATATGAACTCAATTATATGAAAAAAAGGAAGACACAGATACAAGAACTGCTACTCTTACCTTTCTCTTTGAGCGTTCAGATTTCTTGGACATGTTCTTGATTTTTTTATGAAGATGATACAACACCTAGAAATAGAAGAAAAATTCATAGTTGAACATTTTCAAGTCACAATTTCTCACGTAAGTCTCTTGCAAGGGTGGAAGGTCTTTTGGAAATAGAGACTAGCAGCTGGCTTAAAGTAGCACTTTGGCAATAAGATTCCTACCAAATGGAATGATTTAAGTTAAAACACCCTTTAATGCTACATTTTTGCACTCAGAAAATCACCATTTGGCAAGTAAAACTGGCATCAATAACTTTTTTCTTTAGACAATGTTCAGAAAGTCACCATCGTGCTAGATCTTTAAGAGCTGGATGCATCATTTTACAACATCAATATAAATCTGTTGACATTTGTGAGCCCTCGTCTTTCCTGTACAATAAAGTCAGAAATATTAAGTTCAGTGGTGTTCCATCAGCACCTGTAAATCCCAAAATAATATATATTATAATTATTAGTGCAGTCTGGAATGTTCGCCTTTGCTTTATCTATCTGCTTTACGTATTGGAAGCTGTGAGGCTAAAAAAATGAACAATGGTAAGCACTTCAAAATTGATCTGCAGTATCTTATACACTTTATGGACAAAAGTATTGGGACACCTACACATTACACCTACATGAGCTTTTATGACATCCCATTTATATGAAGTTGGTCCCCCTTTTGCAGCCATAACACCTTCCACTCTTCTGGGAAGCTTTCTACAAGATTTTAGAGTGTGTCTGTGGGAATTT
>JAILXH010003826.1:0-21295 GCA_023558415.1 Piaractus mesopotamicus | reverse complement strand
GTCTGGGAACAACCTGGTAACTTTTGGTGCTGGATTGCCGTTGAAATCTGCCACAAACAAGGGCTCGCCCCCCTCTAGAACCCACCGTCAAATTCCCTTATCGCCCATACTCTTTTAATGTGTGAGGTATAATCAATACCACAAGTTAGCTGTCGTTAGCTAATGGAACTGTTTTTCTTTTATAAGAGGTAATGTGTATTTTTATCTTATGTAATGTGCTCTCCACAAACGCGACTCACATCTATATGCTCAACTGCTAACATGCTAAATCTATGGTCTTACAACAGGCTTGCTGTACATGGGACAATTTTGACGGGCGCACCATCGCCCCCTACTTTCAGCTCCACCTTCATGAGATGTTGGACTGGTTTAGAAGTTTCACACTCAGTTTGTTCCCCCCCTACTAAGTCAGTTAGTCCACATTTTCTCATGATTGTCCACCAAACACTCTGTTTATGAGATCACATGTTTTTAGAATACCCAAAACAGTTTAAATCAGGGGTGTCGTGGCTATTCAGTCTGGGGGGGCACGTACCCCACTAGATGTTTAATATCTGTATTTTTTATAATTTTATTTCATTTTATTACTGTTATTTTTTATATATTGTTATGGTCATTTTATATAATGAGTCATCTAATTATGTCATAAATCACATCTCAAACGTTTACACATCCCCTTTCCCTGTGCTATTGGTTTCTTGCAAAAGTTGCAGGATGAAATCGAACCGCAGAAGCAGGTACTCTGTGCTCATCAGTGCTGAATGGTGTGTTACTGAAGTGGTTAGTAGAGCATCAGTCCCTTTTTTTTAAACGTGTTAAAATGAAATGCAGTTAGTTACACACACTTAAATGCATTAAAAATATATATAGTTTGTTTTGCAAGATAGTTGGCTATGGCTAGAACCAGACAGTTTTTAGTATTCTGGCTCACTAGCTAGTCATGATTGCATAGCATCCTATTTAATCATGGTGAAGTAAAACTGCATAACTCGTATGGCAGTGAGCAGACTCGTCTGTACTCATGCTGCTTCCTATGCAGTGTGTTTGAAAGTACAGCTGTTGCCATGTTGGCAGGTTCCTTTCATCTGCAGCTTTATTACATATGTTCTGTAAATTAATTTGGATTGTGGATGTAGTCTTTTTATGCAAATATATACCCCTTAAATTCATGCCCCTTTTTAGGTATAGCAGACAAGGCTTAGCATTTTTTTTTTAAGAAAAGTGGCAGTAGTGTAAGCTAGTGTAGAAGAAAGTGTATAAGTGGGTTTCATTTTCAACCATAACAGCACAAATAACTGCCATGAAAATCTCTAAATAAATACAGTGTTTACTCTAATGTAAAGTGGGAGATTACTGAGGTAGGAAAACTGATATAGTGATGGTTTAAAATAATCCCCCCAAAGTCTTCAAATATTTATGTCAAATTGCAGATAACTGCATCACCATTTTCTTTTTTTTTCTGGGGAGGGACTGTTATGCCCCCACTCTAACTAGTTAGTACGATATTCAGCATGAAAAAATGCAGACTTTTAAATTTCCTTTATTGTTAGCCACTTGTGAAATGGCCTATATGCATTAAGTATTTTAGCCACATTCATTGCTAACAGGTGTATAAAATCAAGCATATAGCCATGCATTCTACATTGACAAACACTGGCAGCAGAGTGGGTCATACTGAAGAGCTCAGTGACTTTAAATGTTTCACTGTCGTAGGATGTCAGCAACAACAGTTCATAAAAAAAAAAAGCACATAAAAAGTGCCTTTACTCTGTTTTATTACTCACTACAGAGTTCCAAACTGCCTCTGGAAGCAACATCAGCACAACAACTGTGCGTCAGGAGCTTCATGAAATGGGTTTCCATGGCCGAGCAGCTGCACACATGCCTTAGATATGCGTGATGCCAAGCGTCGGTTGGATAGGTGTAAAGCATGCTGGACTCTGGCGCAGTGGAAATGTGTTCTCTGGAGTGATGAATCATGCTTTACTATCCCGCAGTCTGATTGACAAATACGGACTTAGCAGATTACGAGCGAACCCTACTTTTGCAGATCATCTCGCCTCATTTCTGGTGGAGTTTAAAGTCGTGTAGTTCACAGCTAAATGCATGTAGAGAAACAAAATAAGTAGTTTCCAGTTGAATATAACCACTCTCTTCTGAACGATACCCAGCTGTTCAAGATCAACAGCCTTACAACCAACCAGCTTCAGTGGGGGGCACCCATGGCAGCCAATCAAATTTCTTTGGGGGCCAGTTTAGAAACTAAATAGAAATAACACAAATCAGGAACATAACCTGTAGTGCCCAGAGCTTGCTAGCCTTCTGGACCATTTCAGCCTTCTGCACCGTTTTGACCACCATTGAGCTGCACGCTGTACAATGCTGTGCAAACCTCACCTGCGTGAACTGACCCTCCTGATGATGATGATGCTGCTGCTGCATAATCTCAAACTATCTATCCATTGCTCCACTTGTTTTTTCCCCGTTTTATATTCTAATATTTTATACTAATGCTGTTTGCTATCCAGTGTCGACCAGAGGAGGATGGGTTCCCCTTTTGAGTCTTGTTTCCTCTCAAGGTTTCTTGCTCTTTCTCTTAGGGAGTTTTTCCTTGCCACTGTCGCCATTGGCAACGTATTCTGAACACACAGCGCATTCTGATCCCTAAACATGGTTTGTCACAAAAGCCGCTGTTGTCCATTGTCAAGGCATTGCAAGTTCATGTTTTATAGCTTTTAGGTGTGAAAGCCAAAATTTTGTAAATCACGTATTGACCAATAATGGGCTGTTTTTGTTGTAATTTTCAGCTCTTTACCTACTTGTTTTTATTATATTGCTTTGGACAACACTGAAACATGAAAGGGCCATTGGAGTTATTTGCTTTTGCTAAAAAAATAAAATCTAAATAAAAAAAAAAAAATTAAATCAAATCAAAGTTTAATTTTGTAAGCGTTATTTTTGTAAGAGTTATTTTTACTTAACTAAAACAACCCAACTGTAATTTGACAAATGAACTACCATAAAAATAATGATCCTAACGCGTGGCCACGACTTAGTAAGGCGTAGGAACAAGATAATTAAGTTGTGGCCACGGCTTAGTAAAGCATGGGAACAAGATAATTAAGTCATGGCCATGACTTAGTAAGGCATAGGAACGAGATAATTAAGTTGTTGCCACAACTTAGTAAGGCGTGGGAACGAGATAATAAAGCCATGGCCACGACTTAGTAAGGTGTGGGCACGAG
Source organism: Piaractus mesopotamicus (assembly GCA_023558415.1). Lineage (NCBI taxonomy): Eukaryota > Metazoa > Chordata > Actinopteri > Characiformes > Serrasalmidae > Piaractus > Piaractus mesopotamicus. The sequence goes on along the minus strand of JAILXH010003826.1, from coordinate 18,050 downwards.
ACATTTAGGTTGTGGCCACAACTTAGTAAGACGTGGGAACAAGATAATAAAGTCATGGCCACGACTTAGTAAGGTGTGGGAACGAGACACTTAAGTCATGGCCACTTAGGCGTAGGAATGAGATCATGCCTTCTTAAGCTGTGGTCAAGGCTTAATTATCTTCGAGGCTTAATTATCTTGCTCCCACACCTTACTAGGTCATAGCCACAATGTAATTATCTCGTTCCCACACCTTACTAAGTCATAGCCACAACGTAATTATCTCGTTCCCACACTTTACTAAGCCGTGGCCACGCATTAGGATCTAGTTCCCATGCCTTATTAAATCGTGGCCATGCATTGTTTTATTTATACAGGACGTCACCAGCAGGCCTCTGTACTATTAGTAGTTCAGTTAACTCAACTTTTTAAGGCAGCCGGTAACTGACACCAATTTTTTGTCATGCCCGTCCAAAACACCAGTCCGTGCACTATCGCAGTGGACCCTGGGCAACATACATGAAACAGTGTTCAAAATGATGGTGAACGAAAGTGCATTACTCAACAAAACAAAACTCCCAACAGTGACACTCTACAATAAAGGGGAACCATGTTACTGAAGCAAAGGCTGGACTTCTCAGTGGTTACACTGAGAGCGGTCATACGAAACAGTAAAAAAAAAAAAAAGGTGGTTTTGAGGATTGAGAACATTTAGCTCCTGGAGCATGTCTGCTTTTTTGCTGGCGTTATTGATCAAATGGAGAGAGAAGAAATGTCAGTGGTTTCATTGTCCCTTGGTTTGGCTTGGCCTTTAGTGTTAAATCCTATTAAGGAATATCAGGGCATTCCCGCTGTCTATCACGCCATCAAAATGTCATGGAGGAAAATGGCACCTGTACACCACACACCATACATGAAAGATCAAAACGAGTGCTCTAGTGTTGCTCTCATCAGCTCAAAGCAAAGGCACTCTAAAAGCCCTTAGAACTCACCATCATGGGCAGTAACAGACGCATGATGGACTGGGAATTGAAACAAGCAGAGAAATTCTGTGCAGACTCTTTCAATCCATATGACATTTATATCTGTAAGATTTTATTGTTAATAAGATCAGAGTATTATGATTTGAAGTTGATAAATCGTTCTTGTTCTGTGGAAAGAAAAACAACATTTTTCTGACACATATTCATACAGTATAGCATATACAATATATCTTGGTGTAGTATATGGTATAAACTAGTAAAACATGCATATATGTTGGTACAGTATGCAGTATACAGTATGTACTGCTACAGTATTCAGTATATAATATATACTGGTACAGAATGTGGTACAAAGTGTATACAGATACATTATTTGGTATCCAGTATATACTAGTACAGTGCGCGGTATATAGTGTATACAATATGTATACCTGCATACTGTACCTATATATATATATATATATATATACAGCAAACTGCACAGTATATACATATAGTGTGCAGTTTGCTGTATACACGTACAATATGCAGTATACACTACATACTGGTACAATATGTGGTACAGTGTGCATTATACAGTACATACAGGTACAGTGTGTGGTATCCTGTATATACTAAAGTGTGGTAAAGTGTGTGGTATATAGTATATGCAGTACGTGGTACACGGTATATACACATATAGTGTGCAGTTTGCTGTATGTACAGGTGCAGTATGTGGTATACAGTATATTCTGGTACAATATGTGGTATTGAGTACTGTAAATACTGGTACGGTGTGCATTATACAGTACACACAGGTACGGTATGCAGTACACAAGCACAGTATGCGATGCACAGAGTATATATGTATGCCGTACATAGTACATAATGGTACAATTGTGCAGTACACAGTACACAGTATGCTATTTCAAATGTAGCATACTGTGTACTGCATACTGCAAATATAGGCAATGCCAGAGACCCCTTAATAAGCCTAGAAGCCTAGAATCCATTGTTCAAATTTCCATAAGACATCCCTGTGGAGATGCTTATGATAGTCTCTCAGCATAACAGAGAATTCTTTGCAAATCATCAAGCCGCAACAGCTGACTGAGATTTGACTCATGACACGACAACCATGAGAAAGTGTATATAATTTACTTTCTATGGCGGCCTTCGGCTCTCAATGTGCCCTGTAAATAACGCTAAAGCAGTTTACCTCTTGAAAGCGTTCTACAGGACTGAAGCTGCCCTGAAGCAGCGGCTAAAATCACACACTCTATTTTTCTCCTCTCCTATATTGTGCAGCATTATTTGGTTCTGGTATTATTCTTCTGGTTCGGCCTCTATACACATCAACGGTGGCACGTGGGTTAAAACGCACGCACTTCAGGATGCGCTCGGCAATCTTATAGCCATGATTGCTACAATCCACACCTCACAATGGAAGCCAAAGAGGTCATTTCGAGTCAGAATACATTTACGGGGAAGATAAGGGGGGAAAAAAACGGCATTCGAAAGTTCAACGTAAATTGCTCTCATTCATAATAGCTAGGGATGCCAGCGTTGACATTTTGAAACTCAGCAAATTCTAAGTCGCGAAAGAGTCAAACCCTCTGTGGGTTTATAGACAAATCTTAATGTGTGACTGAGATGGGCTAAAGAATAGTCTTTGGTTCTTTCAAATAAAATAATACAAGATACAGCCTGGAAATCTTGCAATAAGCGACTATTAGACACAGAATACTTCCACACTGATGGCTTCTATATACTAGGTGTTCATAACTAGACTTACACAAATTAAACTTAACAACAATCTGTTAAATGTGCATTTCAAAAATGGGTAACTTTTATTCATAAGTTTACAAGACAGCCTATAATAGCCTTAATGCCAACTGACAAACCTATATAAGCATTTATAAAGGCTTATTGCAAAAAGTGTTAGTTGTCATAAAGGCTGCTTTTTTCATCTTCATGACTCAAGTTGGCAATTTATATCGAGTGACAGATTTTTGTTGGCATTAGGTTGTGTCAGCACTTTCTAAGGTGAAATTACATAGCAAGTTATGACGGCTGACTTTGCAGCTCAGTGTATTTTTGGTGATAATATGACAGAACAACACATGAGGGAGCACTTCTTTGCCACTTCATGGCAACACAGAAATGAAAATCTACTGTATAACATTTAGAGTTCTCCAAACTGTTGACACAAAGTTGGATATAATGGTCTAAAACATTTGTGTGTTGTCGCAATACATTACCCTTCACTGGAATTAAGGGGCCCAAACACTGAACAAGAGCCCATTATCCCTCCTCCACCAAACTTTCACTGTTGGCACTATGCATTCTGGTAGGTAGCGTTCTCCCAGCATCCACCAAACCCAGATTCATTCATCAGACTGCCAGGTTAGTGAAACATGATTTGTCACTCCAGAGAACACGTTTCCACTGCCCCAGAGCTGAGTGGTTGATTGTAGGCTTGTATGCAGCTGTTTGGCCATGGAAACCCATTTCATTAAGCTCCCGGTGCACAGTTCTTATGCTGATGTTGCATCCTATGACAGTGCCACGTTTAAAGTCACCAAGCTCTTCAGTACAACCCATTCTACTGCCAGTGTTTGTCTATGGAGACTGCATGGCTAAGTGCTTGATTTTATACACCTGTTAACAGTGGGTGTGACTTGTTTGTCATGTAGCGTATGAAGGTGGCATCTCAGTAAAGTCTTACACATATATGCAATAACTTGTTACTACAGTAACTATAAACCATTGTCATTTATTATTACTCACATTTTGTCCAAAAGTATCCAGACACCCCTTGTAATAAGTGAATTTAAGGCAACCATTGCTGGTAGATGTTCAATTGTACACGCACAGCTTGTATAATTTCCATAAGGAAGCACGGCCAATAGAATGGGATGCTCTGGAGATGAAATCATGAAATCACCATGCCCAACGCCAAGAGCCTGCGTATAAAGCCAGCCACTATTGGGCTGTAGAGTGGAACTGCGGTCTCTAGAGTGCTGGAGCTCCGTCCAACATCTTTGGGATAAGTTGGAAAGGCTTTTGTGATGCACGACTAATCATCCAACACCGGTGCCTTCCCTCGCTAGTGCTCTTGTGGCTCTCGAGTAATCATAGTAATGTTCCAGCATCTTCTGTAAAGCCTTCCCAGAAGAGCAGAGGCTGTTTCTGCATCAAAAGGAGGACAAACTCCCTATTAATACCCTTGATTTCAGAACAAACCTTGAATGAGCAGGTGTCTAAAGACTTTTGAACACACAATGTTGCTTGAATTTGAATGGGGGTAATGTTACCAGGAAAATTCTACGCTGAAATATGCGTACACCATTGGGGTGATGGGTAATTATTAGCAACAGCGAAAGCTAAAGGCTTTGCTTTTAGTAATAAGAATCCATCTGTGACTCACGACCTTGTAGAGGTGTTAAAAACGACGGAGTTTCACCTTATTTCTTCTTTTAGCGCTTGCAGCAAACGCTGAGTCGGCAGTTACACAGTATAACACTGTGCAATGTTTGATTGTATTGATCTTATTATGCAGAGTTGTCATCCTCTCTCACTCCCCCCCCCCCCACACACACACACATGTACACGCCTACGAGCACACAAATACTAAACCCCAATAGATGGGGGAAAAAAAAATAGCCCAATCCAGTCAATAGATCAAAAGTGCTGATACAGGAGAAAAGAGAGGGAGAATCAGTGAGAAACAGTTGCATCCTTTGACCCATCCGTCTAGTACAGAGGGTCTAATCAATACACAATATTGTGAATGAAATCTCCCAATTAGTGGTGATATTGTGTAAGGTCATCATTACGTTGATGGTTTTTCACCGAGCCACAAATGTGAACCCCATGTACAGCAACTGTGGCTGCATTTACGAGATTTTCATCAATCTGATTAACTGTTTATGCCATGATGTGTATTTGCATCCAAGTCCATTATTTTATTTTGTAATAATAAATATATGACATTATGTTATTCCACAATACCTCCTTTACATGAATACATTTTCAGCGCATCAAAATAATTAATTCATTTTAGGCATTAAAGACAAAGGCTAGTTTGTACATGTTTTCAGTAGTTGTGAGTAAAATATATTTTTTATGTGCCACCTGACCATTTATATCCATATATACCAATTATAAAGGCTTTTTTTTCCTGTAGAGCTTACGACCCCATTTCCCAAAAAGTTGCGGTGCTGTGCCAAATGTAAATAAAACAGAATGCAATGTTGCGCAAATCATGTAAACCCTACATTTAATTGAAAATAGTGAAAAGACATCATATCAAATGTTGAAACTGAGAAATTTTGTTTTTTGAAAAATATATGCCCATTTTAAATTTGATACCGGCAACAAATGTTGGGACAGGAGCATGTTCACCACCATCACCTCTTCTTTAACAACACTTTGTAAGCATTTGGGGACTAAGACCACTTGCCGTAGTTTTGAAAGTGAAATGTTTTCCCATTCTTGCTTGAAATAGAATTTCTGCTGCTGAGCAGTTCGAGTCTCCTTTGTCGTATTTTTTGTTTCATAATGCATGAAATGTTTTCAGTGGGTGACAGGTCTGAACTGCAGGCAGGCCATTTTAACCCGGGCTTTTTTACTATGGAGCCATGCTGTGCACTGATAATAAACTGGACTCCAAAAAGAATTTCGAATTTTGATTCATCAGACCACAGGACACTTTAAGCTCGGGCCCAGAGAAGGCGGAGGCGTTTCTGGATCCGGTTTATATATGGTTTTGTCTTTGCATGGTACAGTTTTAACTTACATTTGTGGATGTAGAGCTGAACTGTGTTCACAGGCAATGGTTTATGGAAGTGCTCCTGAGCCCATGATATGTTGTCTTTGTACTGTTTTCAAGTAAATATAGAGTTGAAATGATTTGCACAACATTGCTTTCTGTTTTTATTTACATTTTGCAAATTGTCCCACCTTTTTTGGAAACAGGGTTGTAGTTCCAACCAGCGTCTAACATGCCCTTACCCAAAACTAATGTTTCTGATCGAGCCCATCAAGGACTTCTGAAGAAGTTAATGAGCTGGGGCAGGGGTGGCAGATTGTGTTAAGAATCAGACTCTGCCAGAAGGTAGATCTCCAGAACCAGGGTTTGTTGACCAATGCTTCAAAGGTTTTCACCACGTCTTTCAATCCAATAGAAACTTCATTAAGCTCAATTAGGCACAATCAGATCACTCTATTACAATTTAGAGGATTATATGTGCAATGTGGCTGACTCAAGAGGTCAGTTAGCCCTTCCTTTCTTTATTGCTTGTTCCAAATCCAAGTCAGTACTTTGTAAAACATAGAACAAAAGCACACAAATCTATGACTTAGTAAGAACATTCCAGCTGATCGAGTAAGACTTTGGGTCTGTAAAATGGGCTTTTGGGATTCAGGCTATTTTACGATATGCTAACTGCTGAAGCTAACTGGAAGCATTGTTCTGGGCGATTTTAAATCACTTCAGATCATTGTCAGACTCCAGGAGGCAGCTTAACACTTTGTTGGAGGCCGTTCACTAAGACATATCTTAATTGAGATCTTTACACAGTCCAGCAGAAAAGGCCTGAATCTCATTTTGCTGGCAGCGCAGCAGGCAGTGTCAAAATCCAACCTTTTCTCCCAACACAAATCTTATTTTCCTCCCTTTCTACTGCTGATCTTTTAATAAGCATAATTGCTCATAAAGTTGAATATTTTAACTCCACACACAAACACTTTATCTCGGCCGCATCTGTAAATATGTTTAGAAAGTCTGTTGCCTGATAAAACAATATTACATTTCCAAAGATACAAAGTGGCCATTATCCAAGTGTGAAATCTATCTCAGGCCCTCTCTGGTCCATTGACCTTAATTAATAACCAGAAGCTGATTGTTTTCACTTTTGGCCAGCCACACAGATTGATTTTTTTTTTTTTTTTTTTTTCCAAATCCGGCCTTTATCTTATTGCCATCGCTTGTGTACGATGGAAATGAAATATGTTTAATCACGAGGCAGGAAAAGTCATTATGTTCTCTACGCAGTGTGATATCAGATTTAGATGCGTCTTGTTCGGCTGCTCGCGAGATCAATGCGATTAGAAGTGCGCACAAACTCTTTTCATGTTTCCGAGTGTTGAGTGCAGTGGGCGTATTTGCTCGCGGCTCTAAAAAAAAAAATCCTCTCCTACCATCGAGGTGCAGTTAAGTATCATTTTATCGTTTCTCATCCATCATCTGCGATATGGTCAGATGGGTCAAAATAGGTGAGCGCAGTTGACCCTTGAAGGATGCGATAGGTGATGTGGGAATTTAGCTGGACGGGCAAATGCGTGACATATTTTGCAGTCAAGTTATCTTCAAACAGCTCTACCAATTTCTGCTGCACTTTGAGGTAGTTCTGCTTTTTCTACGTTGCGGAAATTCTACCCAGAAAACATATCGAATGCTTTTACTAACTGGAAGAAATATTAGCCAAAACATCAGTTCTGTATGCTTAACCCCTTGAACCCATGAGGTTGTTAGACAACCCTGCTGAAAAAGACTATTGAACCCTACTAACACCTGATTAGAATGGGAATTGCCTTATTGGTTAGCATTAGAGACCACTGGTCTTTCTGTAGATCCCATTGGTAAACTGTCAAATGCACCTGGAATTAGCCTCGGAGCACCTGTTACACCAGTAGAATCCATTACACTGTGATGTTCACCCATCAGGAAAACACAAAACACCATTACTGACTATTGAACACCATCAGGAACTAACAGAAACTTTTAATGGAATTGATGGAATGGAATTTTAAAAAGTAAATTCCTTTTAATGCCCTTTCGCCCTTGCTATCAATTTTACCATCTCCTATCCCTTCAGCAGTGGTCAGTTTCTATTTACGTCCACTGTCAGCTGGACAGTTTGGCTGTTTGACTGTTCTGAATTGGTTTAATGTACAAAATGAATAGCTCTTTAGGAATGTTCCTAAAATTCAAGTACCATACCACGGCTGGTTCACTGTTACAAATAACGGTACTATGCAGGTACGTTTTTCGTTCATCAAGGTACAAATGATGTAAATGTGCCGTCAAAGGTACAACAGTGGTTTTAAGGTCCAACTGTGTACCTTAAATAAGTTTTTCCCAGTGGGAAAAGGACACATTTGTACCTTTTCATAACCTCATGTTATAAAATAAAAAGCCTGGAGATGAAACGGGGTATGTGGAGTCAATACAACTTAGAAAATATAATTTCATCCGTTTATGGTACAATTATGTTCCCTGAGTAAAGGTACTGAGATGTACCCTTGAGGCTACCACCCCAGTGACAAGAGGGGTCCAGTGACAGTTTTGTACCTTTTTTTTCTGAGAGTATAAGGTAGAATGTTTCCCTGATGCTGCAGCCACAGTCCTTACAAGAACTGGAATGTTTTAGCATATAGCCCTATTTTATCAACACTACACTGCCATTTTTGCCAAACATATAAGGCTCTAAATGGTCTTACCACACTGTGGCAGTGTGATCTTATCTCTTTTTATGAACCAACATGCCTACTTAGATCACAACTTCCTGGCTCACTATTAGTACCTGGAATTGATAAAGCTACATCAGGGGGTAAAGCCTTTTCAACCTTGAAATAACCTTCCAATCAGTGTTCGGGACTCAGTCTCAGTTTTAAGGCTAGGCAAAAAACCTAATTGTTTAGTCAAGCCTTTGATAATTAGTTTTTCCCGTTAGATAAAAGGTGCAGATCTGAGGGTTCATTGACAAAGATTACCAAACTGAGAATGTTGGTGCCGTCATCCCGTCACTCTCACGCACTCACTCAGATTTGTTGACAGTGGAGTGGCGGGGTGCTGACATCTCAGGGAGCCCTGACGTCTGTGCTACTTTCGGGCTCTCCTTTTTTAGGTAGGCAGTAATAGCTAAGCCTGCTGGAGTCACTGCTTGCACTCTATTAACCATGTGTATTGTTTTCAGTCACCCCAAACTGACTGTGTGCTCATGAACAACTGCCTTTCCTCTCCGGTCTGCTGTGGTTTCATCTGCCATGGTTGGGTGCCTTCCAGACCAGTTCGATCACCATGTCCAGTCGCTTTCTTGCTGTGCAGAAAGCCTCATTTGAATGCCCCACTCACCCTCCTGATGAAGTTCTATCTATCGATCTATGATACTGATGCCTGCACAAACTCAAAGTGGAGCTATTTAATCATAGACATCGTCTCACACACCTCACAGTACACTCCTCTCATATTCATACTAACATATCGTAATGGCTTATGTAGTCATGTTATAATGGAAGTTTGGGGGGAGGAACATGCCTGAAACCCCTCCTTCTTCCAATCTAACACCCTACAAATTCACATCGTCACCTTCCGTTCCTGTGATGAAGGGCTCGCAATCCCCACTGCCACCTACCTCCTCCGTATTCTTCTGTCCTACATCAGTCTTACTACAGCTATGAAGGGGGGTCTGGCCTTTTAGCTTCAGATAGAAGCTGCCCAGAACTCCAGCCCAAGTTCTCAGAGTTCTCCCCTTCCCTCAATCAGTCTTCCCTCATACTACCACCACCATGTTGAAGGCATGGCCTGAACTCACAGGCATTAGTCAGTGATCATGGCCCTAACTCTCATTTTCACTGTGATATGCTTCTAACAGTAGTCACTAGTTTTCATAGATCTATTTCTTTTTTATTACTCTGACAAACCTCCAACAGTAGTCATCAGATATCATTAGTGAAATACTGTCTAACGATTGGCTTTTTTGCTATCCAGTGTCGACCAGCGAAGTATGGGTTCCCGTTTTGAGTCTTGGTGCCTCTTAAGGCGTCTTCCTCTTGCTCTTAGGGGGTTTTCCTCACCACCATCACTGCTGGCTTGCTCATTTGGGGCACCTGGATTTTCTGCAAAGCTGCTTTGTAACAATACCGGTTGTAGAACGAGCTGTTTCAGTCAATCTTGAACCTTGAATCTTTTCTTGGGTTTAATTTCATTCTGTTCTATTGGTGGAAGCTCTTCTCACTTTAGCATTTCATTTTAGACCTGAAGGATCTCATAAAGATACTCACAGAATCTGGATGTTCTAAGTTCTACCTGGAAATTCAGGACCTGCTTATTTTATTGATTTAATTTTAGTTCACAATACGTGCAAACGGAACGACCTGTTCCATTTAACCTAACTAATAAGCACATCTACCTTGCCTCTAAGTAACAGGCCGAAAGAGATCTAAAGAGCAACTTGCCTTGAGCGAGGAGACTTATTTATTAGCGAAAACGTCAGCCAGGCCTACGTTATGCCAAGGTCATACTATATATTGGGTACCTTATTAAATTTTTCCTGGGTTTTTTAACTAAATCAGGCTGGCATTTCCAGCCAAGGGAATATGACGGCAAGCAGTAACACGGCCTTAAAAGATTTCCCTTGTAATCTCCATTTTCTCGGCTCTCCTACAGTTTATCAATATTCACAGTCCTTCCCACAGCCGGAGCTCCTTTCAAGACGCCGTGCACCTCCTTTGAAGCAGTTTTGAACAGGAAGAAAATTTGTATGACAAGAGGAAAAAAGAACATCAAACACCTGTACATTAAACAGGTCACGCTCAAGCTCCGTACTGACAAGTTTTCTTGCAGGTGAACTAAGTTAACAGTTTTTCTCGGAGGGTTTGTACGGGTCTTGTGTGGGATGCGCTGTGTGATGGATCACAGACTCGTCGGAACACCTACATCGTTTTCTCAGAGGCAGATGCTTTGTCTGTGCCAAGGCGGATGATAGAAAATTGAGCTTTTTACAGCGGGTATGTAAAATTGAGTTAACCTTCATAAGCCTAGAGTTATAATTGTTGTTTTGTTTGTAGGCAGCCGCATCTGCTCACCCAAGGTTTGCTTTGAAATGGAGGCTCTTAATAGGGAGTTTGTCCCCATTCGCTGCACTAACAGCCTCTACTCTTCTAAAAGGCTTTCCAGTAGATGTTGGAACATTGCTGTGAGGATTTGATTGCCTTCAGCCACGAGAGCATTAGTGAGGTCAGGTACTGATGTTGGATAAATTGGTGAAATTTGATATTATGCGAGATGTTTTTTGGGCCATGGGATGGTTATTGATTTTAAGGGGGGAGAAACAGCCACCCTGATACAATTGCTACACTGCAAAAAATAGTAACCTGTCAAGGTAAAGTATCTTAATTCTAGTCGATATATCTAATATTTCTTATTTTGAGATGTTTATGCACTTATTTTAAGATTATTCAGCTAATTTCTGGACATTTGTTTCCTGTTTTAAGTGATTTTATTAAGAAAAATGATCTCACTATACTGGAAGATGGTTTAGATTGTTTCAAGCACATTTCTTAAAACAAGCAAAATTATTTGCCAATATAGTGAGATAATTTTCCTTAATAAAATCACTTAAAACAAGAAAAAAAAAGTTTGGAAATAAGTTAAATAATCTTAAAATAAGCTTACAACAATCTTAGAAATATTGGATATATCAACTACACACACACACACACACACACACACATATCATCTAAACCACTTATCCTTCGGGGTCGCGGGGGTTGCTAGAGCCTATCCCAGCTGTCATTGGGCGGAAGGCAGGATACACCCTGGACGGGTTGCCAGCCCATGGATATATTGACTAGATTTAAGATTTTTCTTGACAAGATACTATTTTTTGCAGTGTGCCCCCACAGCGGCCTCCCTGGCGAGTCACAAATTTGATTGTATAATTGGATTGTACGCAGAAACAGACATTTGATTGTGGAAATTAATATCTGATTGCAAAAAAATGGCTGTCAATCTTGTGAGTTCTCGCGTGGGCCTGGGCTTCTACACTGAACGCACTACATGATGGACAGGAGCCACACAACGTCACTTTTATGATTTAAAATGAAATGTAGGTCCAGCTGAAAGAAGCAAATAATTCAACAACAGCCGCGTGGTAATGATGGCAGAGAGTTCACAGCTCAACTCGGCCGCAGAGAGAGTGATTTGCACTCAGAGCGGTCTGAAAATCCCTGTTTAGAAACACTTCGGAGCAGCACTTAAAGGTCAGTGGATGGCGAAACTGTGGAACCTTGAGATAAGGTTATATGCAAGATGTGTAAGTTGCAGTTAGCCTACCATTCCAGCACCAGCAACCTGAGAGCACATCTTAAAAATATGCACCCAAATAGATGCATAGATGAGAGCAACACATCGTAATGCCTCCATCCCTATTTGGGTGAAAGCAGCCTCTGGCGGTAAATACAAATTCTGAGGTCTTTGACAACTTAATAGCATAAAATAAGAATACCCTATGGTTTATGGCTATTAGGAGCTCAAATCCTACAGCCAGTCAGGCAAACTATTATGTCATGTCATTGCCAATCAAGGATCGGTGTCGCTATATACAAAAACAAAAGAAATAAGGGTTGCTCTGTGTCTCCTTTCAGTCTGCATCCATCAAAGTGGATGAAAGACCTCACCCAGTAGTTGTAGGTGTCATATTTACATTTTGATTGCCTACAGTTTTATTATAATGGCATTAATGCAGCATTTACACTTTGAATTTAGATTATGACAATATTAATGGCATAAAAATCAGGGAACAGGCAGGCGAAGCTGTTTCACGCGAGCCTGTTGTTAGCTAATCTAACCAATCAGAATCAGAACCTTTTTTGTTACAGGCTAACAGTAATATGGGATTTCCTTAACTTTTCACAGTGTTCTATTTACTGCCCTTTCAATGCAGCATCAACATTCACTACTTTGGCTTTTAACATTATAACTGTTGACTTAAACACCATTAGCTTACGTATGAAGTGTCTGCACAGACGAACACATATCGACTGGCCAGGTCCAACATTTTCATCCTCTCTGCGGTTGGCCTGAGACCACAGATCTCTCCTTTTGCTGTCCATCGCTCTTTGGGGCAGTAAAGAAAATCATAAACTGGGTTTTTTTTATACCTGGATGACCAAAATGCAACACAGCAGCTTTTAGGCATGATGCCACTAGTATTTCCAGTTTGGTTCCAGCACGCTGACCAGTTTGTTGTCACCCAAAAGGGGGCGTGGTAGTTTGGACGACAGGAAAGCGACGTATGCTCTCATCCACCCGATTCAGTTCCTCCTCAAAGTCACATTCCCCCTGATAAAGCATGGTTGTGTGCGTGCGCATTCACACAGCACTGAAGCAATGGAAACTAAGGGTGAACAAGTCTTATGCCTCAATATAATAATGCATTTGGCAGCAAAGTGAAGATTTACACCCTTCTTGAACCTTTTTTACTTTCCGTACTTGCAGTGTTGTTTGATTTCTTCTCAGTGAATGCGATTTCTTCTCAGTGAATGCGACTGTGGACTTGATTCATGAAGGGGAATGTGAGTTTGAAGGGGAACCGAATCTGATGCAACACTCCTGCTGTATTGGTTTGTGTTCTTATGAACGTAATGCACAAGAATAGACATCTGAATGATTTGAAGCCATGTGTGTAACTCTCATTAGGGCTGAACGATTTGGGGAAAATATCTAACTGCAATTTTTCCGACTAATATTGCAACTGCAATTTAAATTGCGATTTTTTTTTATAAATAGTGATTCCTCCTTATTTATTTTGGCTAGGAAGACCAGAATATCCACCTTTTCTGGCTTGAGGCTTGACCCCTGAATGTAGTGCGCCAAACTGCCAGTAAGTTGCAGTTGTGATGTCACAACACATAGAGGTTTGGTTGCCTCTGATTGGTCTAACTCATCTACAGGCATTTTACAAGACATTTTTGCTAATGCACACACTTAAAAATGATGGTTCTTCAAAGTTTCTTTAGTCAAGACAACTGTTCTATATAGGACAATAAACACTCAACTCATTTGCATGCTTAAAAATGGTTCTTCAGATTGATGGAGAATGTGTTGTATATGGCACCTTTTTGAAAAGGGTTCTTTATAGCACCAAAATGTTCTTCTATTGTTACAAGTCTGACATCACAACAATAGTAGAGCCCTTTTTGGTTCTATCTAGAACCCTATACAACACATTCTCCATCAGTCTTAAGAACCAGTTTACCATGCAAAGAACTTTTAAAGCATGCAAATGGGTCGTTGAGTGTTCTTGGTTCTGTATAGGATGACTGTCTTTACTAAAGAGCCATGGTTTAAAGAAACTTTTTTACGACTGTAGGCTATAATTAAAAAAAATTGCAGCTCTTGCGATTTGAAAATCGCACCGTCTTAAATTGCGATTTCAATATAAAACCGATGAATCTTTCAGCCCTAACTCTCATATTGACCTTCTTTATAGTTTTCAACTAGTCTACATATACGACAGCATAATAGAATTCTCGAAATGCAGTTATGGCTTTTGGCTTTGGTGTGCCACCCCAAGATTTTCAGTGTGCCAATCTGGCCAACCCAATGAAAAATTTCATGGCCACCACTGCCAACAGTGTGTCAAAGCATTCCAGAGCCCATACGATGATATCCATCACAGAAGCATTCCGCCTTTTAATGCAGTGCCATCTGATGGATCGAAGGTCACGAGCATTCAGGTGAGTGTTTTTTATGCTAGCCCTTTCACAAGGCAGAGATTTCTCTGGTTTCCCTAAGTCGTTTGATAATATTATGCATCATACACTCACAGAAAAGGGTACAAAACTGTTACTGGGATGGAACCCTCAAGGGCACATCACAGTACCTTTAGTCAGGGAACATAATTGTACCATAATCCATTGAAGTTGCACTGACTCCACACACCCCGTCTCGTCTCCAGGCTTTTTATTTTATGGCTCTGTTTTAAAACATTCGGTTATGAAAAGGCACAAATATGTACTTTTCCACTGGGAAAAGACAATCGGACCTTAAAACCACTGTTGTACTTTGAGGGAACATTTACATTGTTTGTGCCTTGATGAATGAAAAATGTACCTGCACGGTACCTTTATTTCTAACAGTGTAGAGCAATAAATGCCTATAATCGTTGCACTTACTTGCTGAGGAATGTTGTTTTTAAACTGCTGGATTTTTTGCTGATGCTTTTTTGGCCAAACGTCAAGCCTTGGCGCATCCTTGCTCATAAAGGATGAGGGCTTCCCTGGATGCTCCTGTTATATCCAAACGTTTTTCTGATCTTAAATTGCTGGCCGAACTTTTCTGGATCATGTCGCAGGAATCAGTTCCGGAATGAGCGTGTATTTACAAAAACAATGAACTTCACAATGTAAACCATTAAATATCTATTCTTTATACTGTTTTCATTTAAATACAGATGAAAGTCAAATTAAAAATCACTGCTTCCTAGATTTCATTGCATTTCACCTCCTGTCCCAGCTTCTTCAAATTGGGTTTGCATAACAACGACTGAATTATGAGCAGAGTTCCCCTTTAAATCACTGCCGGAACGTGTTTGTCCCCCAAAAAAAGATACAAAATCCTCTACATGTGTTTCAGTGCCGAGGAGCAGTTCTGCAAGCGGCTCTTGTTTAGGCAGCTAAAAGCGAAAAGGGAAAATTGTGTGGCGGCGGATGTGCCGTGCATGTTTACACTGTTTGAGCGGGTGAGTGTGTGTGCGCAGTGCGAGGCTGACCTCTGTGGTAGACTGGCCTGCTCTCCTGGGTAAGTGGTTGACCCCTCTCCAACCCTGCCCGCGCTGCTCTCTCATGTGTTGTCTGCCCAGCTCCTCTTCCGTCTGTCAAATAACGCTCCATTATTGATGGGCCTCATATTCCTGTCCATCCTTGGGCAGTTCTGTCAGGCCTCCCTTCTTCCTACATTATGAAGCCATTTAATGAAATATACATGCGCATTAAATATTACAGAAACAGTCTTCTGGCTTTTGTCTTAATTCTAAATCTCATAAAGCTGTTCCCGCTCCTGGAGGGCTGAAGCACTGCCGGGTGTTTTCTCACTCCTTCCACACTTCGGTTTTAACTCGCCGATTTTTCTTTGTTTTTCCTGTCGAGATTAATGCTGTTATCAGCGCAGCTCAAGTACGAGACCAGCACTTGTTATTCCAAGTGTAAGTCTGCATACAGTACTGTGCAAAAATAAGTGACCCCCCCTTCATTTGTTTAATTGCCAGCTAAAGTTATTAGTTTTTCAGCGTCGGAACAAAAATGCGCCTATTCGCATTTCACTTGACCGCATGAAAAGCCAGGCGTAAACATCCCCATTGTGATCGGATTCAGTGCTGGTCAGTGGTGTTATCCGAGCGTGGACTAGCAGGTCAGAGGATAAACCAGAGCCGGTTCATGAGGAGCCTGGCCACTTCCTATTTCCCCTGTTATATCAAAAACATGACTGCAAAACGCCAGAGGGCGCCCGCGAGCGGATCCTCAATGAGCAGGAGTAAATGGAGCTCAATAGTTTCTAATCACTTACTCAGGATTTTTATTTTAGAAAGTAAAAGTATTTCACCAAAAACAAAGAAAACTTACCTGTATGTTTCCTTTTTTTCTACAGCAAACTGGTTTTGGGCAGCAGGACGCTAACATTACTGCTACTGAATGCTGATTGGTTAGCATTACTGCTACTGAGTGCTGATTGGTTGGCGAGGGGAGCAGCTCATTGGCTGTTTGTGCTCACAAACGTCATGAACGTACATGAAGCGCCATTTTAAACTCCTATAACTGGAGTTTAAAAGCTCTAAAAATATAGCAGCAGTGCTAAATGTTTATGCTGTTCTGCGTTCAGGAAATGAATGTAGTTTTTATATTAAAAATGTTTCATCATTTATGAACTATGAATTTCCTCAAATGCTCCATCTTAACCCTTTCATTTTAGACACGTTTGGGAGCGCCCTCTAGTGTTTGAGAAACCCGGAAGACATTACAGTGTTAATTCTCCTCTCTACAAGTTCTCTGAATAAACAGTGAAACGAAACATGGAGGACACACAAGGCTGAAGTTAGCCTCAAACTGAGAGCCTTCATGCACTCCAGGCTGATGAAGGTGTCCAGGCCAAGCTTTAACGGGGAAAAGAGTAAACAAAAGTGAAATGGAGACAATGTATGTGTTGACTTTTTGTGCAGGAAAAGTACAATAGGTTCTCATCTGGTCACACTGACACATTGTAGTGAAAAGTGTAAATGGAATCTGGACAAAGTTTGTCTTGTCTTATCTGGACATGAAGCACATGTTAATACACTCATATTTAGCAGAAAAACAACTACAAAAACAAGTAAATAAATAAAAAAAACACAAAAGGCTCAGCAACTAAATGTAATATCAGATTTTTCAGTATTTAGTGTGTTTATTACAGCTTCCATTCTTTTCAGTAGACTTTCTTTCAGTTTTTCAAAGAAATCTGCAGGGATATTTTTCCACACCTCCAACGTTCAGTCTTAGAAGTTCCACGTAATCCCTAAGACATGCAATAATGTTGAGGTCTGGGCTTAGCCTTCCTAGAAAAACCAGCATAGACAAGCATGGCTGGTCACCAGCAAGACCAGCATATTTTGTGTTTTGATGCTGGTGTGCTGGTCAACCAGCATTACCATGAAAAGAAGCAATTGAGATGCTATGCCAAAATTTTTAAAGTAATTATTTTAAGATGCTACATCAATATTTTGAGACAATAAGTCATTTCTTAAAGATATTAAGTCCAAAAAAGTCATTTTTTTGAGATGGTAGGTCATGATTTAGAGAAAATAAGCCATTATTTTGATATGCTAAGTCAATATTTCCAGAATGTTTATCAATATTTTTAGACAGTAAGTCAATATTTTGAGAAAATAAGTAATTTATTTAAAATACCAACTCAGTATTTTGAGAAAATATTGAGATGCTACACCAATATTTTGAGAAAAGTAATTCTTTTGAGTAAATATTTTGTGAACATAAGTAATTATTTTGAGATACTAAGTCAATATTTTAAGAAAGTCACAATTTTGAGACACTAAGTCAATATTTTGAAAAAATAAGTCATTTTTTGAAGGTACTAGGTCAATGGTTTGAAGGGCAAGTAATTATTTTGAGATGCTAAGTCAATATTTTGAGACCATAAGTAATTTCTTAAAGATACTAAGTCCAAAAAAGTCATTATTTTGAGATGCTAAGTCATTATTTTGAGATGCTAAGTCAATATTTTGAGACCATAAGTAATTTCTTAAAGATACTAAGTCCAAAAAAGTCATT
>JAILXH010003796.1:0-12324 GCA_023558415.1 Piaractus mesopotamicus | reverse complement strand
TATATATATACACACACATATATATATATATAATACACACACACACACACACACATATACACATTGTGCAAACATGTACAACACGTAAACGGAAAAGGAACGTCTTACTATATCCAGCACCTGCATTGTTTCTGAACATTTGAGGACCCTAAGCAAACTCCGACTTGAGGGGAACACCCTCCCAATCCAGTCATATTTTTTGTATGCAAGAATAGAAAAAGAATTAGTACTTAATCCACTCTGAGAAGGTATAAAAGCAAGAAAATATCTGACCAATGATGTTAGAGGACTTTTTCAAAAGTACATACTCGAGGTCCCCAATGTCTTTGGGGCCAGAAGTGACTGCTTATACAGCTTACAGCCTGTGCAGCATTTGTCAGCATATAAGCTCAAGTTTGTGAAGTTTGTTTTCTCTCTTTTTTGGTTCTATTTGCTTTAATATAAAATGATAAACCTTGGAAGTCAGCAGTGTGACCAATAGCAAAGCAATAACAGATGCTTACACCAACATAACATAATGAAAGTAAACCCAAAAAAGAAATAAGGAAGTAAATCTTAATGACATCATTTTAGGGATCAAAATATATAATATAAAAATATGCTTAAACACACAAATGTATTTAAGGTAGATGTAAAACTATTCTGATGATTCTGACTACTCAGGAAAGTACAAATTCATAGAAGTGTTGAATACATGGAACTGAGTAACTATCTGGTTACTATGCACCTCTGGATAAATGTTGTGTTACACAGTATATAACAGGGTTTTTTTTTTTTTTGCACTGTATAGTATCTACCTTCCACCAGTGAGTGGAGCTGATGTTCTCTTCATTTAAGCCTCTACAAACCCATTATCTTTAGAAAGAGGGGTTTATTATCTTGACGTCAACCAAACACTGCATCTATGTGTGCGACTCGATGTGTGTCGTACTGTGTTTTATTTTTAGATCGGCGCACACTGTGTTCAGGAATAGAGCAGGTCAGAGTGGGGCAGTGGCTTTGCTTGTGTAATGGTGGTAAGGTGGGGGCAGGCCCAGGTTAATCCTCCTATACTCCAGCACAAAGGCCGGAACCCCTCTGTAGGAGACCCCTCTGTGTATCGCGTAATCACACACAGTAACACACTCTCGCTCACTCTCTCACAGCCGTCCTTTCTTTTCTCTTTGGCTGCGACTCTGCCTCGACCTGAATTCATCTCTGCTGGAGTCTTATGTAATTCCTCTCTGTGTGTGTGTGAAGGGACGCGCTGTGGCAGCAGCAAAGGTGCTCCAAATATCCACTGCCCCTGTTCTCGCGTTTATGCAATCGGCTTTGAGCTTTACACAGTGTGGTGACACTTAAAACCAAATAGAGGAAGAGAAGGATGTAATGGTAATAGAAGAACTCAATGCAATGATAATAAGAGCAATACATTCTACTACTTTTTCAGTGTAGAAGATTTACTCAGTCCTACACTGAAAAAAGTGATGCATTAAATTGACTTAATGCAACATGAATGAAATATCAATATCAACATATTTGTCATTAAGTTTATTTACTTTTGGCAGTAATTTTGTTGATGTGATGTATTTTATTCACATGTATACTATTATTATTACTGATGCTTTTACTATTAGCATTACTGTTACTAAAACATTATTGTTACTATTATTAATTTAATACCTTTGCCATTACTATAACTATTATTCTTGCTGTTGCTACTACTATGAGGGGCAGTCTTTGCACTAGGAAAAGGTATGCAGCCGTGTAGGGCCTCAATAAGCCAAGTCCTATAAAAATACAAATTAGATATACTGTATCTGTTAAGCAACCTTTTCCAATATATAATATTATATTATATTATTATGAACTACATTTTTTTTTATTTTATTAATTATGTGGAATTGTCTCACTACATTGTTTACTCAAAACAAGAAAGAAACTGTCTAGGAACTAATTCAAGGGCCCATATCATGGAAAAACAGATTTCCTTTTTCTTTTCTTTTTTTTTAAATAAGAGAATAATGTAACATGTAAACACTGTTTAACTTTCAAGGCACTGTTTAACTTATGACAACTAAGCTGCAAAAACAGCTCAGTTTGAATTCTTTGTTTCTTTGATATCCTGAAAAATCAAAACATTGACATCTACATATATCCACCTGTTCCACCTTCAGCAGTTTAGCCCCAATCATTCATGCTGAAGTTGTAAGCACTGTTGCACCTCTGAGTGCTTTTTGGGTGAGGCACCATCAACAGAGCAGAACAGAGCTCATTTACATATATTTTTACATTTAAGGGATAAAAAGAAGTGGGAAATGGTCATGTTAACGATAATTATGACTGTTTTGGTACATAAAACTACACAAATGCTATGGGTGGACCTCAAATATAAGATATCTGCCCTTTAAGTAACTAACATTCTTACAACAATCCCAAAATACTAGATGTATATTTTTATTTGACTTGCAATACTTTTAATTGAAGTATCATTTTTGCACTTCTATACAGTTGCGCCACTTCAGCAGCCCAGACCCTCAAATAATTTAACAACGTCTCTCCAGAGGACCCCATTCCTGTCCTTTGCCTAGAGGCCCAATTACTATAGTATTACTGTACTATCACCATCATTATTACCATTACTATTACTAATGCTATTGCTGTTGTCATTAATATTACAATTTCCGTTATCAATACTACATTATTACTATAATTACAATTTTCCTAGACCAGTGTTCTCCAACCCTGGTCCTGGAGAGCTACCCTCCTGCAGAGTTTGATAATTTTACTTCTACTTGACCTTTTAAACTACTTTAAAGTACAGTCGTAGGCTCATCTAATCACCTCTAGTGGCACTTTCAGACATTAAAATTGCAGAAAGAAGTGCTATAAATACCAGCAGAGGCCTATATATGTGAAAATATTCGGTTCACTGATTAAACCAACCTGTTATTTTGTTGTTATTTTGGTTAACTGCTCTTACAATGAGGTTCCTCTCTCTCTCTCTGCTATTTTGATCTAAATCAACTCAAATTGTGGTCACATTGCTTCTGACGGCAACCTTTTCAACATCTCTCCTCCTCCTTCTTTTAATGTTTTGCTCAGCTCCTTTTCCTAATTACGTCTGTAAATAATTTTGGTGGCGTGTTGCTGTGGAACGAGGAAAATGCTGTTCATAGAGGTCTGGTGTAGTGTGGTGGATGAGCAGGAGCTAAATTTGGAGCAGTCTTGCAACTAGGCGGAGAGTGTCCTCTGCCTTACCTCAGCATGCTGTAATGGCTGTGCTTCTCAAACATAGGATTCATGAGCTCCGTATCTTTAGCCAGGCAGATTATTTAGAAACTCTGTGGATTAATGTTTAACACACATGAAAAAGTTAGTCATAAATGCTTTTCCCCTAAAGAAACATGCATTTGGTTTGCGTCTCTTGTGGGAAGCAAATAATGTATCATCATACCTCACCAACAATTAATTTAAGCAGCTTTACGAACACATCAGGTCTGTAGACATACAATATGTAAAATATTGCTGTGTGTATGTGAGAGTTCTTTACAAAGATAAAATGCCCCCAAGATGCATGAAAACATTTTGACATTGTATGGACATGTGGCTACTCTAAGAGTAAAAAAGAATTCTGTAAATATAACTTACTATTTATTGGAGATGTAAAATAGTTAAGGTTCGGGGTGTGTTGGGTGTAGAACAGCAGCATTTAGCCAATATAGATGACAATAAAAATACCCAGTAAATACAGTAACACAAACCTGCCTGTGTCTGTTCTGTAATTTCTATGAAACAGGACAGTTAGTATAGCCATACAACAGCTACTATTAGCTACAGCCATACAGAAGCAATGGTAACACCCTACAATGGCAGAAATACAAACATCGTATTATGTAATTTCTATGAAACAGTACAGTTAGCTTAGTCTACTTAGGCTAGTGACTAGCCCAAGTGACTTAGCTATTTGGCTAACAACACTTTTGAATACTGCATGCTTGCTGGAACCATCATAGACCAGCATGGCTGATCAATAATAAAACTGGCATTTGGTGTGTTTCGGATGCTGGTAAGCTGGTCAACAGCTAAGGAAGCTGTTAAGCTGATCACCACCAAAACCAGCATATGTTATTTTTTGGATGCTGGTGAACCTAAACCAGCACGAGGTCAACATAAACCAGTTTAGCATGGATTTTTTGCTCGTCTGTACTGTTTTGTTTTTTTTTTTGTTTTTTTTTTGCCATAGGTTGTCTTTGCTAGGGTTTCATTAGCTACAGTCATACAGAGGGCAATGGAAACACTCTTCAAGGACAAGACTACAAACCTTTGTGTACAAGTTATGTAATTTTTTATGAAACGGTACAGTTGGCTTACCTCCCATGAATAGTCCAGCCCTTAGTTAGCTTTTTGAATAGCACTACTTCTGTGGTACGTGGAGAGAATCCTTACTGAGGTGTCATTTGTGCTGCTAGCACAGCAGCCATTAGCTACAGTCATACAGAATGCAATGGAAACACCCTTCAAAGAAACCTTGTTATATAATTTCTGTGAAACAGTAGAATTAGCTAATACGGACAGTGTATTTGCTGAGGTTTCATTTGTAGCACAACAATTTTTAGCGACTGTCACACACAAGGCATTGAAAACACCCTACGACAGGAATGCCTCTGCGTATGTTTTGTAGGTTCTGTGAAACAGTTAGTACAGTTAGCTTCCATGACTAGCCCTGCCCTCAGTTAGCATTTTGAATAGCAGCACTGTTAAATGCTACGTAGTGTCTTTGCTGAGGTTTTGTGCCACTAGCACAAGGGTATTTAGCTACAGCCATACAGATGGCAAAGGAAACGCCGTACAACCACCGTAATACAAACCTCTGTGTCTGTTTTATGTAACTTCTGTGAAACAGTTTAGTTAGCTTAGCCGATGTGGCTACTCAGCCCTCAGTAGTGCTGCTTCTGCATGCTGCATGGAGCGAATCCTTGCTGAGGTTTCATTTGTGCTGCTTCATTGTTTGCTAGCTCAAAATAAATGACTCATTTACGGTGAGGCAAAGCCTGTTAAACCCTGATTTCCCCTGTTCATCCATGGACACATTCTCAGATGGCCAACATCCTCCTGCTTTAAACCCAGGGGAGGCTGCTGGGGGCAGCTGCAGGGGAGGTGCTTCTCCACAAGAAACTGCTTTGAAGTCGGAGTTCCTCATGAGCACATTTGCCAGGTGAAAAAGGCCAACTTTGATGGAGAAAGTGACGTAGATGTGCTGTCACACAGCATTGGGTGTTTTTGAGTAGCTGTAGCTAGAGTAGCTATCACAGCAGATTCATTTTACTGGGTGCTGTAAATGAAAACGATGCACATATTGTTCGGCTGTCAACAGCACAATGATCGTGTCTATAAAGCGTTACTCATGTTGCAAACGCTGTAATGTGAGCAGAATGCCCTCTGTGCCAAGGACACCGTGTGTTAATGATGTGGCAGACATAATGCTCCTGCTATTGGCATTCTGCTGGGCTTCCTTTGCCTTTTGAACAGAGCTGATTGACTAATCAGAGCTAAGTCTCCGATCTCTATGGTGGCTTCAGTGAAGAACATCAGTGGAATTTCGCATTAAACCCTGTTTTCAGAGGCTTCAAAACCTCTATTTGTAACATCAGCATTTAATAAGACAAGCTTGCAGGCTCAGCAAAGACAACATAGAATAGAGTTGAGGTTGATATGACATACATCTAATACGTTTATATAGATAAAAATGCTTGCTGTACATTTAATAACATTTTTAATAAACATTTGTGTAATACAGACATTTGTTATTTCAAAATGTATAAAGTTCACTGTGTTGGGAAACAAAATGTCAAACCAAATTGCATTTATTTTAAACAAACCATTCCTAGACTTTTTCTTTTTGGCAAAGTTTTCTTTTTCAGCTGACGTGTTTCAAACCATTATTATTTGAGCAAATGCTTTGCAGACATCCGCAAGTTTTTCACCAAAATGCCTTTGTACACTTCTGAGCTCATGATCCCATCAATGAACACAAGCTCACTGACACCACTGTAAGAAAAACAGCTCCAGACTTTGATGTTTCCGCCTCTGTGCTTTGCAGAACCTTTAGTGCAGGGTGTTTTGGAATTCTTCTCCAGGCTTTCTCCATACAAACAGTCTACCATTGGTTTAGTGTTGCTAAAAGTGTTTTTTCTGAGTGAATTTTTCAGTATTTAGTGTGTCCACCCTTTGCCTTTATTGCAGCTTCCATTGATTTGCTTGATTTTATGCTCTCTCTCAAAGATGAAAGCTTTAAGTGCTGTTTATCTGATCGTGACAGTTTTGGTGGTCTGCCAGGTGTTGCACAGTTGTTAGGAGTCTTATTTTCTCTACATATTTAATAATTTTTTAACTACACGCTTGGTTCTTTGAGAGCTCTTTAATAGAGATAATGCCTGGCATCGTAACAATAGCAGAACCCTTTTTGGTGCTATATAGAACCCTTTTCAAAAAGCTACAGCACGTTCTCCATCAATCTGAAGAACCCTTTCATGATGCACAGACCCCTTTATTTATGCAAAGAGTTCTTTGAGTGTTCATGTTTGTATACAGATCCATTATCTTTACTAAAGAACACTTGAAGAACCGTCAGTTTCAGGAGTGCATAGTTTTGGAAACTCCTGTTTTTCACTCATTTTCTTTTGACTTTCCCTTCCTTATGTAAGTGCATTAACATGCATGTAATGTCATCAGAAATATCTCTTTAAAAAGGAATAACTTGTATTTAATGTCTGGACTGAAAATTAAGGGAGGTCTCTGATCTTTGCACAGTTTTAGAACACTTGCAGAATTGTCAGGATTTCATAACATAGTGGTTTTGACTTGAAACGTCTTTAATAGGCTCCTCAAATATTTTCCTTTTAAATATTTAAGTTACAGAGGAAAGTGCCATATATTCCAGTAGAGGTCTAATATATGAGAACATATTTAGGTCACTGATTCAGCCAACTGGCCTGTTAGTTTGTTGTTAGATTCATGCCTCCTTTGAAGCTCTTACAGTTACATTTCTCTTGCTATGCTGATCTAAATAGACTTAAATTGTGGCCACATTTCCTTTCAAGTTGACCTTCTGGACCCGTCTCTTCTCTTCCTTTATTTAATATTTGGACTGTGTATTCAGAACATGTGTATGTGTGTGTTATACGCAGAATGTGTGTATGTAACACAAAAAACTCCCATTTGCAGATGATGTAATGCTTTATCATTAATGGGCAATATGTCAGAAATATAATAGCGCAATACCTGAAGACATTTTCATGATACACAGTATGTATTTTTCTGTTTACAAGCAATAATACCAGCAAAACAGCAGTGCTGTGTTTATAAGAGGCTATGAAAAATGCAATAATGAGCTGACATCTAGTCAGCTGGTTGTTAGGATGCAGTGACTGATCTAATTCTGTGTTTGACATATCAGAAAAACATATCATATCATAACCTATCACAATGACCATAACATATTGTCATATTGTTGTATATCATATTATAATGCTGTCATATAGCAAAGAGAGATGGACATAGTCTGAGAGCAATTCAGAGAAAGCAAGAGCGCCAGAGACAGAGAGAGGCTGCAGTACTTAAAGGATGAAAGGCTGGAACATGAGTCGTGTTGCCCTAGTCCACTGCAGCAAACAGTGCAGCTGAACCTGGGCCAGGAAAAATGTGCCTCAGTACATTGTGTACAATCCAGGCCTTCAGCAGGACACAAAGAGCATGAGGCTGAACTGTCAGAGAGCAGGGCACACTGGAGCTCACCTCAGCTCCTGCAGACACTCCTGGCTACTGCAGCCACTGCCTGAAGCCTACAGCCACAGCAGGACTGACTGAAGCCTTTAGCAGTTTGCCTCTGAACTCTGCTCTGCCCTGCTCAGCCACTGGACACAGACGGACAAGAACTGCTAAACAGCACAGCACCATAGCAGGGACTGCAGTCTTTAGTACAGACTTAATTAAACGTGTGCAAGTGGTTTGATGCATTGTGATGCATCCATCTAAAGGCACCAGTTCAACTGCATCAATTTTGGGTAGTGCTTTACAATAAGACTACCGTTATAAAGCATTTATGAATTGTTTGAAATTTGTTTAGTAATAGTTATGAATTTAGTTATTAATTAGGTTATAAACACCTTAAAAGCATTACTGCGCAGGAAGGGGGGTTAACTTTGGTTGAACATTGGGGTTCAACAGGACCTTCTTTCGACCTTCTTTCACAATAGCTTTGAACAACTTTTGGAGAAATACAAAAATAGGACAATCTGTTCTCACTATAAGACTTCCAACCTGAACATGCAGTACCTTTAATGGTTGGTGTAATATGGATAGAGAAAAAAAATTCTTCTCAAGTCATATAAAAGGGTATATTTACCATAGTCAGAAGTCCAGCTGTGATCAGTTGATAGGGGTTGATAGTGAAGTTGTAGCTTTTATTTATTCATGACATTTCTAAAAAAGTTGGGATGCTGTGCAAAATGTTAATAAAACCAAAATGCAGTGATATGCAAATCATACATATCAAATGTTGAAACTGAGAAATTTTAATGTTTTTTGAAAAATATATGCCCATTTTGAATTTGATGCCATTTGAAGCTCATTTAAAATGGACCGAGTTCGAAGTGGAAAAGTGTTCTGTGGTCCGACAAATCAAAATTTTAAATTCTGGTATGGGTGACGTGCACATCTGTGAAGGCACCATTAATGTTGAACGATATATACATGTTTGGGCAACATATGCTGCCATCCAGACGACGTCTTTTTCAGAGAAGGTCTTGCTTATTTTAGCAAGACAATACCAAACCACATTCTGCATGTATTACAACAGCATGGCTCCGTATTAAAAGAGTCTGGGCGCTAAACTGACCTGCCTGCAGTCCAGACCTGCCACCACTGAAAACATTTTGCGCATTATGAAATGGAATATATGGCAAATGAGCCCTCAAACTGTTGAGCAGCTGAAATCCTGTATCAGACAAGAACAGGAAAACATTTCACTTTCAAAACTACAGCAGTTGGCCCAAAGTCAATACAGCCTTTCGCTCTTTGTGTACTTAAAATGTTCATGAAAAAGACCTGCAATGTGTTTGTAAGCACTGGTGCCTCAATCTTTTCTTACAAAATAGCTATTCTTACCCCCATATCTGTCTGCCTCAGCATTTGCGTCTCTCACCCTTCTTTTTTGATGCCTAACATAAGAACATAAATTGATATTTGAGCATAAACACAGACCAAACATTACCCTAAATGGATAACCCATTATGGGTTAATACCTGGAAGTGTGTCATGTTAACCATTAGCGGATGGATGGATGGATGGATGGAGAAGGTAATAATGTCAAGTAGATTAGACAGTCAGCCATCAGGCGAATACTTGCTGTGCCCTCAAATATCTTGTCATTCACACCTCTTCTGATTGCTCTATGAAAACATATATTACAGACAGTCAGGTTGTCTATATTTAAAGCTCTGGCCATTAAAGGGGTTAACTAACATTAGTGATATGTACTGTCTACACAGTCACCTCTGCTGTAGGCCAAACGCTTTGCAGGAAACATCTTCTGTGTGCAATAACAGCAAAATCTGTGCCAAACACATTACAAAGGCATGACTCATAGCAGCTCTCTAGCTTAATATTACGTGCCTGACAAAGGAACCTCAGTGAATCTGGAGAACGTTTAAGCTTGTCTCTGCCTGCTCTAAACAACCAATTTTTTTTTAAGAACCAGAAGAGGAGACGACAAAAATGTTTTCATCAATATTTATTATATCAGTATTAGTAATAGTGACACATTTTATGGTAGAAATTAATTTTTCCATTAGTAATAGTGACACATTTTATGGTAGCACTTATTATATCAGTAAATCTAATATTTGTATGTTTTACAACCAAATAATTATTATCAAAATTAATGTGTGCACTCAAATAACCAGAGAGCATTATTTTTCAATCTAATAAAGAGAAGTGTTCCTCCACATTTTTGTATTCAGTATATTTTTTTTATAAACAATTATGAATCTTACCAAAATAAATCAAACCTAGGTGAAATGTAAGATTTCATGATGCATTGAGCTCTAAAGATGTCCTCAAGATGCGTAATCAAATCAAAAAACATTTTTTCTCAGTCACATGTTACATCTCAGTCATTAATATTATATTAACTGATGACATCTGTGCTGCTTTGCAGTTGGCCTCACCACTGAGTTTAGGTGTATCATTTCATACATACAACAAACAAACAACAAAAAGAGACGAACTTTGTGCTTTAGCACTTATAGTCAAGTTGTTTATTGAAAAAAAGAACTTTAACTTCTGCTTGAGTCACTACTTCCCTGAACTAAGGAATCCGTGTGCTTGAGAATGGGTTTGGGCTCCTCTCTAAGTCTCCACATCTGGAGATTTACACCTCTACTGTAAACCGTTACACGTTCCTCAGACAGGTAGATAATTGCTACTGCAAGTGTTTTTGTTGGTGAAGGATGCTTGAGAAGTTGAGTTTGAGAGTCACGACTGTGTGTGTATCATCCGCCTCCCACACAGCAGCTGGAGCTCTTTTGAACTTTGCCCCAGACGAAGCCGCCGGCTCTCTGTCACTTTCCTTCACTCTCGCTGTTCCTTATGCTGACGAGCTGTTCTTTCTGCTGACGGAGTTAAGCGACAAGCGCATCATCCGCCATGACATCAGTAGGAGACAGGAAGCTTTAGCACATGAATAACAGTGCTGTTGTGTAATGCACTGTTCATTACAGGCTGATGTAGTGTTGTGTTAATGATCACATGTATGATCAGGGGAGCATTTCCAGATTAATAAATACTTAAGGGCTGTAAGCGTTTCATTCAGATCTTATGCTAATATGGCTAACGTGGAATGGAAACTAGTAGCGACCAATTAGCACGACTCAATTTGCATAATGTTAATTAGAGGGCGTTTATTTTCATTACTTGATGGCAACTGTAGTTTTTAATTGACCTTTTTGTTAAAGAGGGATAAATGTAGATAAGCCAGTACAGTCTTTGTATTTTAACCGTGAATTGCAGTGTTCAAGTTGTTTATGTTCAGTAATGTGATCACTTTTTCCTGTAGCAAATTAGTGTAATGCTTTCACAGTATAAAATCTTGTAATCAAATTACAGTTACCGATGTATTTATAATTTTATTATTTGTTTTACTCATATGTCTCAGAACAATAATAGCTAGAAACATTTCTTGAAAGAATGGTTGCACAGCTTAAATGGTTCCCTTTCCTGCTAGGTGAGTGTGTGTAGTGTGTGGAGTGTGTTTGTGGAGTGTGTGGTGTGTTGTGTGAGTTAGTGTATTTGTATTATTGTGACACAAGAAAACTTTTGCACTCCATTCATTCCTATGGGAAAAAATTCTGTAAAATTCCATTGCTACACGGAAACCATGCTTCCATTTAAAAAGCTGTATTCAAGCCCAAATCACAGTCCGACCAGATAACCTGGAGTTGGAATGGTGTTAATATCTTGAAAACTGTGGATTGAGTTATGCGGCAAAAATCCGGCAGAAAAATACGAAGAAAAGAAAAGAAGAATAATATAAAACAAAGAACAATATAGTTGTACAGTGCTTTGCAGTGCGCAACCATAATTACTCCAGATGTGTTTCAAACATAAATGTCCTCTATATGTATTATTTGTGCCTTTAATTTTGCATAATTTGCCTGCGTGTGTGGGCTACCTAAGTCAGAGCAGTGCAGTGTCGAGAGTGCCGTCAACTTGGTGAGTGATCTGTCAAGGCGTCTAATCTTGCTAATATGAAACTGGTGGAAAACATTTCCTGTGCTGAAAGACAGAGAGAGCCAAACTCACCTAAATTGACCAGACAGTTTTCATTCAGAAACAGCCCTGTAAGCTTTTCATTTTATTCATAAAGATTCTTTTGAGGTGGCTGTTTTTGAACTGTTTCTCAGTTTCTCAGTACTTTCTCGGTTCTCAAACAGCATCAGCATGATTTTACTCAGCACAACTGTTGTCTTGCTCAAGAGCAGAGATGATGACAAGCCTTTTAAATGATGTTTAAATGATGATGTGATCAACCTCTACAGAGAACCAACTTCTGCACATTTTAATGCACAAATACTGTTTATTTGCTGAATTTAACATATTTTGGAAAAATGATATGTAAAATGTGGCCTGTGCAAAAGTTATGGCACATTGTATATTTTATGTTTTCTCCAAAAAAAAAAACAAAAACAAACAAACAAAACACTTCTATGTATGTGTGTGTGTGTGTGTGTGTGTGTGTGTGTGTGTGTGTATATATATATATATATATATATATATATATATATA